>QQSS02041107.1:0-18551 GCA_003687565.2 Craspedacusta sowerbii
AAAGCACTGAAAGACGCGATTGAGCATGAGGATGAACTCATCCGAGATAATCATGATGGCGATGATGACGCAGATCCCGACGAAATCGAAGACGATGATATTCAGACAAGGAAGAAAGGTAGTCCAATTTACTTGAAGCTCTCAAGTAGAAGACATCAATAGAGAAGCTCCTTATAAATACGTCCTAAGAATTTTCATCTGCTTTGGAATATCTTCTCTCATTAAATAAAACAGAACTTAGTTGGTTTAAATTATTGAGAGCCAAGTTTCCATAGCCGATAAAGTTTATTAAGATCAGTTAAGAAATTCGCCGGTTCCTTCATGCTCCCAACGCCATACGCAATTCGCCCCTTGTTAGGCTCATCAGTGACGTGTATTGGAATCGGACCCTGGTCGATGGAGTGGAAAATAGAACACATTCCACTAGACCTGTTATATAGACTTTTATTAGATTGAATCCCCAAACTCGACAAAATTGAATGAGAGGAAATATGTATTGAACATTACAATTTTTCTGCAGAATTTAGGCTCATAATTCAGCATCCATGAAATTTCGCACGACACTTGCATGACACTAATTTGAGCTGGCGCAATTATAACTGTCGTTCTAGTTTATCCTGGAAGAAAAAGATCATTTGACTTCGAACAATTCCTTAAGGGAAATGCGGCACTTAGTTGCTGGTTTGTCGAAGCCCCAGGACAATCGATAGTTTCTTTGCGTATCAAATTAAACAACGGTTTTTTTGTCATCCACGTTCGCCATGGCAACCAGCTTATGAAATTCCTGAATCTCTTCTTTGTTTGACAACAACAACAACAACAACAACAACAACAACGAAAGTAAAACGAAAAACAACAACAACGGTTTTATTTCTCAATAAATTATTTCAAAAAAGCGAAATACATCCCTGTGTGGCTAGATAAATTCTTAAAATAACAAAGATGGTTTGCAAGCTCTAGTCTCGAATATCTCCTACTGGAAATAAAAGTAATGCGTTCATACCAGTATTCGTCTATTAAGGAGAGGTATCTTCACAGCTGTAGCTAATCAGGTTGAAGATACTACCCTGTTATGAGCTCCGGTTAAAATTAAAGAGATTATAAGATAAATGAGAATTGAGAACAAATAACAGGAGACAGTCCGCTGAGAGCGTTGAAATCGTTAACTCCCTTAAACATTTAGCATTTCCTAGAGTCCGTAAAATTTTTGATTTATGAGAGTTCGTTGGCATTCAACCGTTACATTTCAACAGATTCATTTGAAAGAATATTACTAAACAAGTTACAAAAATCAAACACCACCATGACCTTACCTTCACTACTTACCTGGTTAATTTCTTTAACAAAAGAAAACGAATCTTTAGTTGTATCAGGAATATGAGGAGACAGAAGATCAGACAAGAATTTTGCTAAATTATAGTCATAAGTAGAACACGAAGAAATAATGGGACGAAAGGATGGAGTAGAAGCAAGGGGTTTGTGCGTATTAGGTAGCCCATATAAAAACACGCTGATAAATGTCATCACTCGAAGAATTACCATGCTTTAAAGTTCTCAAATATCGTGGTAACGCCGTCTGCAGTTTTCTGGTAGGATCCGCTGTAAGCTTCTTAAACTTTGTAGAATCACTCAGACTTTCGCTGGCTCTCATGACGTAGTCTTCACAAGTCGAAACAACAACAACGTTTTCCTTATCAGGACAAGTAATTACAATATTAGTATTTCTGCTTAGTCGTTTCAAAATAGCGTGTTTCTTTAGTGTGTCAGCTGACTGCTTGTAGTTAGATGCATAGTTATTAGCCAAATGCGAAAGGTGAGCCCGTACTTCACCAACATGAGAACCTGGTCGGCCAGGTTTTCTATAATGCAGCGGCTCAGGAGCTCGAAGCTTTAAGTATATCAGTATCACGCAACTTTGAAGGAGGAAGGGCAAATTGCAAACCATATTTTAAAATATCATTCTCGTCTCTTGTTAAGGTGTAAGATAAGTAACAGGTTAATAATGACATCTTCCGGTGTATATGGAAGTGCTCTGGAACTCGTTAGTTTCGCCAGTTTAATCATTCCAATCTTTACCAAGGGCCAAGGGATGGAAACTATACGTAAGCGAGAAATAAATTTCAATTGTGAAGTCGCAAGATTAACAAGCAGTTGCATAGGATGTTCACCAGCACAACTTTGCACAGATGAAATAATAAGCCACTTCTTTCTTTTCGTCGTTTGGAAGTACAAACAGGTATGCTTCTAGAAAGTTTAACTGCTTCTTAGCAACGCTATGAGTTAGATACACAAATCAAGTTTAGTTCAGTCATTAAGGATTCTTATATCCACAATGAAGAGCAGGCAAATGTCCCGGATGCCGGCATTTCTAGTTTGACTATAAATAGTCAAGTAACTCTAAAATTTTCTCTACACTTACGTGATGAAATTTTTTCGCAATTTCTTTGGAGTGCTTAACGAGCCCTATATCGATTGTACTGTCGAAAAGTTCGCCCTTAAAGGAGCTAATGATCCTTTACTGAGGTTTATAACTATAGTGATCCCCGTCTACGTTGGACGGTGAATGAATGTTCAAAACAAATTTCATTTCCAACTTCAAAAGAATTGTCTTTCGAACATGAAATAAAACTTTGTTTAAAAAACGAAATTTTAGAGCACATGGGTACGTGCCCCAAGGATGCAAGATAGTGTCTCAGTTCTCTAAAGTGTTTGGGACTATTCTGGTATAACTTTTGATGTCAAAGGATCATCTCCGCCTTAGAGGCACTTTGGAAGTCTGTCATACTGTCAATCGGGTGACCCGACAGAGCCGCTTGATTAAGTGATCTAATGACTCCCTTCACGCCAGTTGGATGAAAAGAACTTTTCTCATAACAGTGCTCCAACTGAACGACAAATAACTCTTGAAAATGGTCCTCTGAATCGTCCAGGGCATAGGTGTGCACGAACGTTTTTAGTTCTGGAAAAAAACTTCCATGAGCTTAGGAGGTAAGGGGCAATTAAAATAAGCATGTTGAAGTGCTTCTAGAGCTGTCAATCTGTTGTACTGTCAATCGGTTAACCACCGAGATGTTGATTGACTTTCGTCACTTGTTGATTTGCAGTCGTCCCTGCCAATGTTGGACGACGAATTGAATTTAACTAAAATATTATCAGTGCTTGCGTACGTGTCCCTCAAGCCGGACATTACGCGATCCCATAGGAATTCAAATGAACTGAACAAGTGGAGCACTGGCGATCCAGGTCACTTTCCAAAGCTCATGGACCAGCATTTACCAGCAAAGCTGTGCAAACTGATTCCCCTGACGATTTAGTGGACCATATTAAAGGCCGGAGATTGCTCGCCTATGAATAGCAGGTGGAGACGTTGCGAGAGATCCAAAATATCTGAAGTGAGAGAATATTTGGCTGCAGGATGAGGGCAGTGTCGGTACTCTTCTTGATTGCCATTCTCTCTCTAGTAGCAGGTAAGATATGATGTAGTGCACATGTGGAAAACCGCTCTGAAAGAATCCGGAGACTGCTCCTACTTGCTTTATTTCCGATACATTTGGTTTAGGATGGCATTCCAATTCTCACGCGAATAAGACACTATATCGTACTAATCTCATGAGCTGCATGTGATTATTAGTTTTATGAAAGGACTTTAAACAAATTAGACAACATCATTTTGCGAGTACTTCATGAAAGTATTCTTACAAGTTAAACATCGAAGATCTCGGTGCTGGAACACTAAACAGCGCACTTGATTATGTTGCTCTGAATGTAGCCCGCAAGCATGATGCAAAGCGAGACTTCCTAAGTGCACTGAAAGACGCGATTGAGCATGAGGATGAACTCATCCGAGATAATCATGATGGCGATGATGACGCAGATCCCGACGAAATCGAAGACGATGATATTCAGACAAGGAAGAAAGGTAGTCCAATTTACTTGCAGCTCTCAAAAAGAAGACATCAATAGAGAAGCTCCTTATAAATACGTCTTAATCATTTTCATTTGCTTTGGAATATCTTCTCTCAATAATTCAAACAGAACTTAATTGGTTGAAATTATTGAGAGCCAATATTTCATAGCAGATAAAGTTTGTCAAGAAGTAATTATTATTTGATGGTATTTCTCCGTGTGTTAAATATATCAAATACAAGTGCCTATGGATTTGGAACTTAGACCCTTTGTGTCTACTGTCTTTTACGGTATTTTGTTTGTCATGCGCTGAAATCTCCATATATCTTGTAACTTTCCACCGTTGACTGCGACGATACATGTTTTGCAGTCTGTTTTTCAACAGTACATGACAATGAAATATCTATATAGGGATACGCAATCTAAGAATGCCAAACAAACGAAGGATTCCTACATGCCCGATCCTAACTGATATGTTTCTCTTGTTTTCTTATAGATCCTTGGTTTCTTCCTTCCATTCGTATTCCAGAGGTCCGCATACCGCCAATTCGCATACCTACTATTCCTTACATACCTTACGTTGGAAAGCGGAAGTGAGTGATTTGATCGTCTACCTGAGAATGCGAATATAGTACCAGTGGAAGAAGATATGGAAGTTTTGGATGTCCTTGTTAGTTTTAATGATAATTTGTGAAGGAATGCGGAAAAAAGTTTTTTGTTCAAAGGTAGCTAATTTTTTGGCAATGCTTTGTAGTTGCCCAACCGCTCCGGGAATTCGAACAAGCTCATTATTGTAGATTAGACCTTCTTTGTGTTGGAGGAAAGTACTACCTTTTCGTTACAATAGCTCTTTTGGTGATTGCGTCTTTTCATACCGTCCTGCTTTCACTTTTTAAATAAAAAAATGGTGAAATAACTTCAATTGATATTCGCACAGTCAATGCCGAACCACACTATGTCATTTAGACTTGAAAGCAGAGCACTTACCACTAGACCACGTGAGCTGAGTGAACCGGTGAGAACTGTACGCCATTATCCATTGTTAACTGAGAAGAACAGAGGCGTATTTACATAACTCTAAGGTTTGGTGTAGCCTAGAGCACAAAATACCGCACAGAGTGGCTCATATAATACGGGCACATATAGTTTGAAATCGGACAAGTTAAGAAATTCACAGGGGCCTCCACGCTCCCAACGCCACACGCGTTTCGCACCTTGTGAGGCTCATCAGTGACGTGTATTGGAACCGGACCTGTGTCGATGGAGTGGAAAATAGAGCACTTTGCACTAGACATGTTATACAGACTTTTATTAGCTTAAATCCCCAAACTCGACAAAATTGAATGAAAGGAAATATGTATTGAACATTACAATTTTTCTGCAGAATTTAGGCTCATAATTCAGCATCCATGAAATTTCGCACGACACTTGCATGACACTTATTTTAGCTGGCGCTATTATAACTGTCGTTTTAGTTCATCTTGGAAGAAAAAGATCATTTGACTTCGAACCATTTGTTAAGGGCAATGCGGCACTTAGTTGCTGGTTTGTCGGAGCCCCACGACAATCGATATATTCTTTGCGCATCAAATTAAACAACGATTGTTTTTGTCATCCGCGTTCGCCATGGCAACGAGCTTATGAAATTCCTGAATCTCTTCTTTGTTTGACAACAACAAAGAAAGTAAAATGAAGAACAACAACAACGGTTTTATTTCTCAATAAATTATTTCAGAAAGCGAAATACATCCCTGCTTGGCTAGATAAAATTTTAAAATAACAAAGATGGTTTGCAAGCTCTAGTATCAAATAACTCCAACTGGAAATAAAACTATTGCGTTCATACACAAATTCATCTATTAAGGAGAGGTATCTTCACAGCTGTAGCTAATCAGATTGAAGATACTACCCTGTTATGAGCTCCGGTAAAAATTAAAGAGATTATAAGAAGAATGATGATTGAGAACAAATAACAGGAGACAGTCCGCTGCGAGCGTTTCCTAGAGTCCGTAAAATTTTTGATTTATGAGACTTCGTTTGCACTCAACAATTACATTTCAACAGATTCATTTAAAGGAATATTACTAAACAAGTTAGAAACATCAAATGACACCATGACCTTACCTTCACTACTTACCTGGTTAATTTCTTTAACAAAAGAAAACGAATCCTTAGTTGTATCAGGAATATGAGGAGACAGAAGATCAGATAAGAATTTTGCTAAATTACAGTTATAAGTAGAACACGAAGAAATAATGGGACGGAAGGATGGAGTAGAAGCAAATGGTTTGTGCGTATTAGGTAGCCCATGTATACGCGCTGGAATAGAACCGCTAGGATAAACACGCTGATAAATTTCATCACTCGAAGAATTAGCATGCTTTAAAGTTCTCAAATATCGTGGTAACGCCGTCACCCGTTTTCTGGTAGGATCCGCTGTAAGCTTCTTAAACTTTGTAGAATCACTCAGACTTTCGCTGGCTCTCATGACTTAGACTTCACAAGTCGAAACAACAACAACGTTTTCCTTATCAGGACAAGTAATTACAATATTAGTATTTCTTCTTAGTCGTTTCAAAATAGCGTGTTTCTTTAGTGTGTCAGATGACGGCTTGCAGTTAGATGCATAGTTATTAGCCAAATGCGAAAGGTGAGCCCGTACTTCACCAACATGAGAACGGTCGGCCAGGTTTTCTATAATGCAGCGGCTCAGGAGCTCGAAGCTTTTAAGTATATCAGTATCACGCAACTTTGAAGGAGGAAGGGCAAATTGCAAACCATATTTTAAAATGTCACTCTCGTCTCTTGTTAAGGTGTACGATGACAGGTTAGTAATGACATCTTCCGGTGTATATGGAAGTGCTCTAGAACTCGTTAGCTTCACCAGTTTTATCATTCCAATCTTTACCAAGGGCCAAGGGATGGAAACTATACGTAAGCGAGAAATAAATTTCGATTGTGAAGTTGCAAGATTAACAAGCAGTTGCATAGGATGTTCACCAGCGCAACTTTGCCCAGATGAAATAATAAGCCACTTCTTTCTTTTCGTCGTTTGGAAGTACAAACAGGTATGCTTCTAGAAAGTTTAACTGCTTCTTAGCAATGCTATGAGTTAGATACACAAATCAAGCTCAGTTCAGTCATTAAGGATTCTTATATCCACAATGCAGAGCAGGCAAATGTCCCGGATGCCGGCATTACTAGTTCGACTAGAAATAGTCAAGTAACTCTAAAATTTTCTCTACACTTACGTGATGAAATTTTTTCGCAATTTTTTTGGAGTGCTTAAAGAGCCCTATATCGATTGTACTGTTGACAAGTTCGCCCTAAAAGGAGCTAATGATCCTTTTACTGAGGTTTATAACTATAGTGATCCCCGTCTACATTAGACGGTGAATTAATGCTCAAAACAAATTTCATTTCCAACTTCAATAGAATTGTCTTTCGAACATGAAATAAAACTTTGTTTAAAAAACGAAATTTTAGAGCACAGGGGTACGTGCCCCAAGGATGCAAGATAGTGTCTCAGTTCATTAAAGTGTTTGGGACTATTCTTGTATAACTTTGGATGTCGAAGGATCATCTCCGCCTTAGAGGCACTTTGGAAGTGCTTCTAAGTCTACAAGTCTGTCGTACTGTCAATCGGGTAAACCTCAAGAGCTGCTTGATTAAGTGATCTAATGACTCCCGTCACGCCAGTTGGATGGAAAGAACTTTTCTCATAACAGTGCTCCCACTGAACGACAGATAGCTCTTAAAAATGGTCCTCTGAATCGTCCAGGGCATAGGTGTGCACGAACGTTTTTAGTTCTGGAAAAAAAACTTCCATGAGCTTAGGAGGTAAGGCGCAATTAAAATAATCATGTTGAAGTGCTTCTAGATATGTCAGTCTGTTGTACTGTCAATCGGTTAACCACCGAGATGCTGATTGACTTAAAGATTTGCAGTCGTCCCTGTCAATGTTAGACGACGAATGGAATTCAACTAAAATTTTATCAGTGCTTGCGTACGTGTCCCTCAAGCCGGACATTACGCGATCCCATAGGAATTCAAATAAACTGAACTAGTGGAGCACTGGCGATCCAGGTCACTTTCCAAAGCTCATGGACATTTACCAGCAAAGCTGTGCAAACTGATTCCCCTGACGATTTAGTGGACCATATTAAAGGCCGGAGATTGCTTGCCAATGAATAGCTCGTGAGACGTTGAGAGAGATCAAAAATATCTGAAGTGAGAGAATATTTGGCTGCAGGATGAGGGCATTGTCAATACTCTTCGTGATTGCCATTCTCTCTCTAGTAGCAGGTAAGATATGCTTTAATGCCTTTCAGGACAACAGCTCTGAAAGAATCCAGAGACTGCTCCTACTTGCTTTATTTCTGATACATTTGGTTTAGTATGGTATTCTCATTCTCATTTGAATAAGAGACTGTATTGTACTAGTTCTATGAGCAAGATGTGATTATTAGCTATATGATAGAACTTTTAACGAAATTAATCACACAATTTCGCGAGTACTTTATGTAAGAATGCTTGCAAGTTAAACATAGAAGATCTCGGTGCCGGAACACTAAACAGTGCACTTAATTATGTTGCTCTGAATGTAGCTCGCAAGCATGATGCAAAGGGAGACTTCCTAAAAGCACTGAAAGACGCGATTGAGCATGAGGATGAACTCATCCGAGATAATCATGATGGCGATGATGACGCAGATCCCGACGAAATCGAAGACGATGATATTCAGACAAGGAAGAAAGGTAGTCCAATTTACTTGCAGCTCTCAAAAAGAAGACATCAATAGAGAAGCTCCTTATAAATACGTCTTAATCATTTTCATCTGCTTTGGAATATCTTCTCTCAATAATTCAAACAGAACTTAATTGGTTTAAATTATTGAGAGCCAATATTTCATAGCAGATAAAGTTTGTCAAGAAGTAATTATTACTTGATGGTATTTCGCCGTGTGTTAAATATATCAAATACAAGTGCCTAAGGATTTTGAACTTAGACCCTTTGTGTCTACTGTCTTTTACGGTATTTTGTTTGTCATGCGCTGAAATCTCCATATATCTTGTAACTTTCCACCGTTGACTGCGACGATACATGTTTTGCAGTCTGTTTTTCAACAGTACATGACAATGAAATATCTATATAGGGATACGCAATCTAAGAATGCCAAACAAACGAAGGATTCCTACATGCCCGATCCTAACTGATATGTTTCTCTTGTTTTCTTATAGATCCTTGGTTTCTTCCTTCCATTCGTATTCCAGAGGTCCGCATACCTCCCATTCGCATACCTTCTATTCCTTATATACCGTACATCGGAAAGCGAAAGTGAGGGATTCGATCGTCTACCTGAGAATGCGAATAAAACCAGTCGAAGAAGAATGGAAGTTTTGTATGTCGTTGTTACTTGTAATGATAATATGTTGTGGAATGCGGAAAAAGATTTTTGTTCAAGTAAAGCTTGTTTAATGGCAATGCCTTGCAGTTGCTCAACTGCTCCGGGAATTCTAGCAAACACGTTATTGTAGATTAGACCTTCTTGGTGGTGGAAGAAAGTACTACTTTTTCGTTACAATAACGCTTTTGGTGATTTCGTCTTTTCATACCGTCCTGATTTCACTTTTTAAATAAAAAAAATGGTGAAATAAATTCAATTGATATTCGCACAGTCAATGCCGAACCATGCTATGTCATTTAGACTTGAAAGCAGAGCACTTACCACTAGACCACGTGAGCTGAGTGAACTGGTGAGAACTGTACGCCATTTTCCCTTGTTAACTGACAAGAACAGCGGCCTATGTACATAACTCTAAGGTTTGTTGTAGCCTAGAGCACCAAATACCGCGCAGTGAGGTTCATATAATACGAGCACATATAGTTTGAAATCGGACAAGTTAAGAAATTCACAGGGGCCTCCACGCTCCCAACGCCATCCGCGTTTCGCACCTTGTGAGGCTCATTATTGACGTGTATTGGAACCGGACCCTGGTCGATGGAGTGGAAAATAGAGCACGTACCACTAGACCTGTTATACAGATTTTTTTAGCTTAAATCCCCAAACTCGACGAAATTGAATGAAAGGAAATATGTATTGAACATTGCCATTTTATCTGCAGAAAAAGACTCATAATTCAGCATCCATGACATTTTGCACGACACTTGCATGACACTTATTTTAGCTGGCGCTATTATAATTGTCGTTTTAGTTTATCTTGGAAGAAAGAGATCATTTGACTTTGAACAATTCGTTAAGGGCAATGCGACACTTACTTGCTGGCCGGTCGAAACCCCAGGACAATAGATAATTTCTTTGCGCTGGTGATTAGACAACGATTTTGTTTTTGTCATCCACGTTCGCTATGGCAACGAGACTATGAAATTCCTGAAACTCTTCTTTGTTTGACAACAACAACATCAACCAAAAAAATCAATACCGAAAGCAAAAAAAAAAAAATTAACAACAATTTTATTTTAAAAACAATTATTTCAGAAATCGTAAAACATCCCTACACGGCAAGATTAAACTTTAAAGTAAAGAAACTCTACTTGGTTCGACAACAACTCTCCTAAAACTCTTCTTTGTTAGACAACAACAACAACAACAACAAAATCAACAGCGAAAGCAAAAAACAAAAAAAAAATAATTAACAACAATTTTATTTTAAAATAAATTATTTTCGAAAACGGAAAACATCTCTACACGGCAAGATTAAACTTTAAAATAAAGAAGGTGGTCTGCAAGTTCTAGTCTCAAATAACTGCTACTGGAAATAAAACTAATGCATTCATACACGTATTCATCTATTAAGGGGAGGTATCTTCAGAGCTGTAGCTAATCAGATTAAAGATACTACCCTGTTACGAGCTACGTTTAAAATTAAAGAGATTATAAGAAGAAAGATTATTGAGAACAAATGACAGGAGACAGTCCGCTGAGAGAGGTGAAATCGTTAACTGCTTTAAACATTTAGCATTTCCTAGAGTCCGTAAAATTTTTGATTTAGGAGACTACGTTTACCCTCAAAAATAACATTTGATGCACTAGCCGGCACCGATGCGCTAAGTGGCGAGCATATTTTGATGATTTGGAGGCCAAAACAATATTATTTTTTATCAAAGAAGCAGCACCTGAACCTATTCAAGATATATATATCTTGAGGTAAGAAAAAGACCCGAGAATCTGCTCAATCTGATATTTTAAAACTCACTGTACAGTATGAGTTGATTGGCAGTTCATTTTGAAAATAATTAGAGTGCTTATAGTTGGGTCATGGTGGGGCTGCTCCACAAGGTGCAGGTGGCTCTTTGGAAACATAAGCGTTCAACTGTGATTTGTGATTAAGTGACTTGTATCCATGTGCTTTGGATAGAAAGAAACTGTTCGCTGAACAGTTCACTGATTGATAGATGGCCCCAAGAACGGTCCAGTAAATCATCGAGGGAATAGGCATGCGCTCATATTCTTAGTTCTGAAGAAGAACATCCCATGAGCTTAAGAGTTAAGAAACAATTTAAACCAGCATCTTTGAAGTGCTTCTAGAGCTGTCCACCTGTTGTACGGTCATCGATTTACCCTAAGCGGTGGTGACGATTGACTTGATGATGATTAGCCATATTCAATGTTGGACGACGAGTGGAATTTCAAAAAAAATTATTCCATTGCTCACGGATGCTTGACTCAAGCCGGACATTACACGACCCAAGAGGAATTTAATTGAACAGCAAAAAGAACGCATAAGGTGGCACACTGCCGATCCATAGCAACTTCCAAAGCTCACGGGGAAATACTTGCAGAACTGTGCAAACTGATTCCCAAGACGACTTAGTGGACCTTATTTAAAGCAGGAGATTGCTCTCCTATGAATCGCTGGTGGAGAAGTTGCGAGCTATCACCGTTATCTAAAGCGAGAGAACCTTTAGCGGAAGAATGAGGGCAGTGTCAGTACTCTTCTTGTTTACCCTTCTTGCACTCGCAGCAGGTAAGATATGACTTAGTGCGCATCAGGAAACCTGCTCTGAAGAATCGAGAGTTTGCTCCTAATTTCTTTATTTCTGAAACATTTGGTCTAGGATGGTATTCTCATTCTCATTTGAATAAGAGACTATATTGTTCTAGTTCTATGAGCATGATGTGATTATTAGCTATATGAAAGGACTTTTAAACAAATTCAACATCATTATTGTGCGAGTACTTCATGTAAGTATGCTTACAAGTTAAACATCGAAGATCTCGGTGCCTGAACACTAAACAGCGCACTTAATTATGTTGCTCTGAATGTAGCCCGCAGTCATGATGCAAAGCGAGAGTTCCTTAAAGCACTGAAAGACGCGATTGAGCATGAGGATGAACTCATCCGAGATAATCATGATGGCGATGATGACGCAGATCCCGACGAAATCGAAAACGATGATATTGAGACGCGGAAGAGAGGTAATCCTTATCACTTGATGCTATTTCTGGACGTAGTATCTGAAGTGCCTGTGGATTTTTTCCTAGATTTATTGTTCCTACTACCTTTTTCTCTGCTGAATTTTTTCTCCCGTAGCCTGCATGTTATGCTCTGAATCCTCTACATATCCTGTAATCTTACAAGGTTGACTGTGAAACCTTCATGTAAGCGGGGTAGATCAAGAAATATCAAGAACTCTATCTAACAGAATAAATACGTGAGTGTTTTGTATGGCCTTAAACACGGAATAATATAATAGAATTGTAATCCAAGCTAGGAATGCCACCAAATCAAGGATTCTTATATGCCCAATACTAACTGATGTTTCTTTTGTTTTCTTTTAGATCCATGGTTTCTTCCTTCCATTCGTATTCCAGAGGTCCGCATACCTCCCATTCGCATACCTACTATTCCTTATATACCGTACATTGGAAAGCGAAAGTGAGGGATTCGATCGTCTACCTGAGAATGCGAATATAGTACCAGTGGAAAAAGAGATGGAAGTTTTGTATGTCGCTGTTAGTTGTAATGATAATATGTGAAGGAATGTGGAAAAAGATTTTTGTTCATGTGTAGCTTGTTTAATGGCAATGCCTTGTAGTTGCTCAACCGCTCCGGGAATTCGACCAATCACGTTATTGTAGATTAGACCTTCTTTGTATTGGAAGAAAGGACTCTATCTTTTCGTTACAATAGCGCTTTTGGTGATTGCGTCCTTTCATTTCGTCCTGCTTGTACTTTATACACAAAAAATGGTGAAATAACTTCAATTGATATTCGCACAGGCACTGCCAAGCCACACTAGAAACAAGGAAGTCAACACGGTTCTTTATACTTGAAAGCAATGCCCTTTCCACTAGACCACGAGAGCCGAGAAAACTGTTGAGTGTGTTCGCCAATATCACTTTAACTGTTAACTGACATTATTAGAGGTGTATTTACGTAACTCTAAGGATTGTTGTAGCCTTGAGCATCGAATACCGCATAGCGGGGCTCAATCACATGAGCACCTATATTTTGAAATCGGCCAAGTTAAGAAATTCATTAGTTCCTCGAACCACCTGACGCGTTGCGCCCAATGTGACGCTCATCAGTGAAGTGCATGGGAACCGAACCCAGGTCGATGGATTGGAAAACAGACCACATACCACTAGACCTGTAATTTAGACTTGTATTAGCACTTATGGCTTATATCCTCCAATGTGACGAAATTCTATAAAAGGAAACACTTAGCTGGGTATATGCGCCTCGCTTCCGCCAAGTAACGTATCAGAGACTTTGAGATGTGAAGTGTCCAAGCGTTCATTTCGTCAGCAAGAAGATCTAATTGTAGCAGTGGAGTTCCCAAGATAATATAAGAAATTTATTCGAGACTCATGAGTTTTGCTCACTCAGTAGATCTGGAAAATGGGAAACCCTTTCCATTGCAATAAATATTTAGGATAATCGTTAAAGTTTGGTTGGGTGCATTCGTCCTGGTTTGAATTAGTCCTGGCGTGGACTAATGTGAGTATCTGCAACCTATGAATTTGAGTGCAACAACGATGTCAGTCATACTGAAAGCGGACGGGTTCGCTAGTTGAGGTTAATCTTGAGTGGCGGGTTGCAGCAAGGTATGTTGCCAACTGAACCCTAGACGTCCCCAGAAGATGCGCTTTCGTGGTGTTGAGCTATCATTGCCATGGCACTCCACGCCATTGTATTCCATTCATATTTGTGTAAGCTATCAATGTGTGAGTAGACCAGCCCTTTAGACGAATTCCTTCCTGTTCCGACTAACAGAATTGAGTGCATAAATAAATGTGTAGAACTCTGTGGTTACAGACAAACCGCAGTCATGGCACCAAAATGTCAATGCGTTGAAAACTGAGAGCTTGAAGTATTATTCTTGAGCAAATGCTAGCATTTAAGTTTATCTCAGAAATGTTTTCTTTTTTTATGTATATGTATACATATATATGCATATATATATATACATATATATATATATATATATACAAATAATGTATTTGTAGATATATAATATGTGTGTGCACATTACCGACCCTCTCGGCAGATATAATGCATGTTTTCTATTATCATAACGTGCGAGAACTTTTGAAAGTTTCTCCTGTGGCCATGTTGTGACAAGGTCAATGTCTGCGCTTGGTTAATATCCTAAGCCAGGTCTTTCGATGTTTTAAGTATAATCGACTTTCCGGCGATTTTTCAATTCTTTTTTCTGCAAAGCCGCATCTTCGGATATGATACCCAGATACCCAGACGATCGTCGCTTTTCTATGGAAAGCACTTGCAAAGAGCATGAGGAGGGTTCCATCAACGTCTCGTCTTTGGTCGGATTAAGGATGAAATGATACTTTGCGTCACACGTTTCTGAAATTTCGTTGGCTACAGCTTCTTCCGTCTCGTCAATTAGTCGCTCTTTATCTGAGTAGCTTTACACAGTACGCAGTATAGGAACTTTCAGTTTATCACCAGATCAGCAAGGATATTTAGCAGGGTGGCTGTTATGAGCTCCGGTTCAAATTGCAGAAATTATGAGAAGCATAGATTATTGAGAACAAATAACGGGAGTTGGTACGCTGAGAGCGTAAAATCCGTTAACTCCCTTAAGCTTTTAGCATTTCCATTTGTCCGTAAAATCTTTGATTTAGGAGATTCCGTTTACACTCAACAATTACATTTGAAACACTAGCCGGCACTGATGCGCTAAGTGGCGAGCATATTTTGATGATTTGGAGGCCAAAACAATATTATTTTTTATCAAAGAAGCAGAACTTCAAGCCATTCAAGATATAGATCATGAGGTAAGAGAAAGACGCGAGAATCTGTTCCATCGGGTATTTTAAATCCAACTGCATGGTATGAGCTGATTGGCAGTTCATTTTGAAAATAATTAGAGTGCTTACATCTAGTTGGGTCATGGTGGAGCTGCTCCAGAAGGTGCAGGTGGCCTTTCAAAATCATAACCGTTCAACTGTGAAGTTGGATAGCCGATTTGTGATCAAGTAACTTGTATCCCTGTACGTTGGATAGAAAGAAACTGTTCACTTAACAGTGCTCCAAGTGATTGATAGATGGCCCTTGCAACGGTTCACTGAATTTTCGAGGGAATATCTTTGCTTGAATATTCTTAGTTCTGCACGAACATCTCACGAGCTTAAAAGGTAAGGAACAATTTAAACAGGCATCTTTGAAGAGCTTCCATTCTTGTCCATTTGTTGTACGGTCATCGATTTACCCTGCTTGGTGGTGCCGATTGACTTGATGATGATTAGCCATATTCAATGTTGGACGACGAGTGGAATTTCAAAAAAAATATTTCTATTGCTCACGGATGCTTGACTCAAGCCGGACATTACGCGACCCAAGAGGAATTTAATTGAACAGCAAAAAGAATGTAAGAGGTGGCACACTGGCGATCCAGGCCAACTTCAAAAGCTCACGGGGAAATACTTGCAGAACTGTGCAAACTGATACCCAGACGACTGATTGGACCTTGTTTAAAACTGGAGATTGCTCGCCTTTGAATATCTGGCGGAGAAGTTGCGGGAGATCACAGTTATCTGAAGCGAGAGATCATTTGGCAGCTGAATGAGGGCAGTGTCGGTACTCTTCTTGATTACCCTCCTCACACTGGTCACAGGTAAGACATGATTTAGTGTACATCAGGAAAACCGCTCTGAAAGAATCCAGAGTGTGATCCTATTTGATTTATTTCTGTTGTATTTGGTTTAGGATGGTATTCTTAGTCTAATGAAAATAGGGGGTTACGCCGTACTCGTCCTATGGCAACGAATGACCATTAGTAATTGGAAAGGAACGTCAATTGACGGAATCAAGTTGTTGTGCTGGTACTGCATGTGATCTATTAAGATGAGCATAGATGATGTTAGTGTCGATACGCACGACAAACTTTTTATGTTGCTCTTAAACTAGCCCGCAAGCATGATGCAAAGCGTAACTTCCTAAAAGCATTGAAAGAAGCGATTGAGCATGAGGATGAACTCATCCAAGATAATCATGATGACGATGATGACGCAGATCCCGACGAAATCGAAGAAGACGATATTTAAACAAAGAAGAAAGGTAGTACTTCTTAATGCTATGTATTTTGACCTGGATCCTTTGTTTGTACTGTCATTTTTTCCGTGACTGCAATACCATGTGCTGAGATCTCTAATCATCTTAGAATCTTCCAAGGTCGACTGCGAAACATACATGCTTTGAAGTCTGGGATTTAAACAGTACATGATAATAAAATCGTTAGATAATGATAATCGACCTAGGAATTTTATGCTAACCAAGGATTTTTATATTCCGATCCAAATTTATATTTTTCACTTCTTCTTTTAGATCCATGGTTTCTTCCTACCATTCGTATCCCAGCCATCCGCATACCTCCCATTCGCATACCTACTAAAGTGACTGATTCGATAATCTACCTGAGAATGCGACTGGAAGAAGAGATCGAAATTTTGTACATGGACAATAGTTGTAATGATATTAGGTAGAGGAATGCAGAAAAAAGACTTCTGTTGATGCGCAGTTTGTTTCATTGCGATGACTTCTAATTGCTCGACCACTTCGGGAATCCAAACACGTTATTGTAGATTATACCTTCTTTTTGTTGGAGGAAAGGACTCTACACTTCCGTCACAATAGTACTTTTGGTGACGGCGTCTTTTCATTCCGTTCTGTTTTTGCTGCTTACATAAAAAATGCTGAAATAACTTTAGTTTATATTCGCACAGTCAAAGCCCAAGAACACCAGGAACAAAACAGTCAAAACATAAGTGTTATTTAGACTCTATTTAGCAATTACTTCTTACTTCCGCCTACTCGATGAAATAGAATAAAAGGAAATATGCATTTTTTGGTTCCAAACGGATCGTTGTCACTGCACGAAAATGTAAATAAGGTCAGACCTGAAAACTTATGCTATGCTTCTTGAGCTAGTATATAGGTTTATCTCAGATCTGTCAATTTATATTGCATGTATATTTTATATTATTATATTATTATATTGCATATATATATACCGACCCACTCAGCAAATGTAATGCATCTTTTCTATTAGCATAACGTGCAAGAGCTTTTGGAAGTCTCTCCTGTGCCCATGTTGTGACAAAGTCTATGTCTGCTCTTGAGTAATTTCCTAAGCCACCCCTTCCGATGTTTTAAGTAACAAGGACTGTTTAATTAAAAAAAAAGGCAGTTTTCACTTCTTTTCTCTGCAAAGTCGCATCTAAGGATATGATAACCATTATCAGAAGATCTGTAAGGATGTTTAGTAGGGTGGCTATTATTTTATAACTTCGAATACTTATTGCCTGAGCTTCTCATGTGGGTTCAAATAGAAATAAGAAAATTTAGTCCAAATCTCAGCAGACTAAAGAAAACTTTAATATCACCGATATCACCTGACCAAACATGCGACGTGCCAAATCGAAGTATACATTCCATTACTAGGCTTGTGTGAAACATCAGCTATCACGCCAAAAAAGAACACAAACAAACGTACACCCCGACTGCAGAACAGAAATAAGCCTTCGGCAAGGCAAGTATGGAGTTTCTTGACAAAGTTTTGCTAAACATGGATTTGGGCGACATATCAGGAACTGGTTTAGAACGATGTACGCAAAGATTACCAGCGACATACACGATAACGGATACTGTTCAGAGTGAATAAACATAAAGAGAGGGTTACGGCAACGGTGTCCCGTTTCCCCACTTCTTTACAAGCTAATAGTGGAAGCCTTAGCCGAAGGTGTGAAACAAGACCCACTTATCAGGGGGTATACGATAAGAAAAGCCGAAATTAAAATATCTCAATACATCACCATTCCTGTATCCCTGAAAAGACTTTTTGCAAAACTCAACGCTCCGCTGTTTTAGTCCTCGAAATCTTTATTGTAATCAGCTTGAATTTCTTCAGGAGCTCATTACGCACGTACGACAATCAGCGTGGAGCCGAGATAATGCGGCGTGACCAAGAAACTTCAAGTCCAGCATTGACTTTTCACGATGGACTGTTGATAACGCGTTGGAAGATAATACACCCCTCATTTCATGTAAGGGTACTCATAGACTCTATCCACCCTAGCATAAGGCTTTGTTTGATAAGGAGAGTTTTTGTTGGGGGTAGTTTACAACGGTGTAACACTCAATGTTACTGCCTCGGTC
>QQSS02041218.1:0-18550 GCA_003687565.2 Craspedacusta sowerbii
TATATATATATGCACGTGGCTTAGCAAGTCAAGTCGCGGGTCGATTAGCGTTAAATTTAAGTACAATTTTTTTATTCATGCGGCGTGCAGGCTTCGGTGTAATGAGTATATAGATTTACATATGGGACTACACCACGAACATTGGTGCACTTTGCATATGCACGTTGTGTCGTATCTTTGGTTGCGTTTGGTCGGCAATTTGTTACTTCAGCTTCGTCGAGCTTAGCAGCCGTAGCCGTCCTTTTGGAATCCGTTGATTTATTTTTGTAATCGTCAATGTTGATTCTCAAAATGTCATTGCTTGCATTTCAGTATTCGCTATGTTTTTGCTGTTTGTTTTGATCTAAGTAAGCGCTTAGATGTTGCGAACTAGATGGCTGGCTTGACTGCAAGTCTGGTTGAAGCTCTCCACAAGTTTCGGGCGGTATTTGATCAAGGCCACTTTCTTTAAAATAAAAACGCAGCGGACAGCCTTATTGTTTATAATCTTGCAAATGCTTTCCTATAAATTTTGCATGCTGATAAGAACGTTCGGAAATATCCCAAAATGCCGTGATAAAGTTGAAATTCTTAAAGAAAAAGAAATAGTGCAGCCAACGACGATTAAAATTATGTTCTAATGCACCGCGTTGTGTGAGTGAGGTTACTTGCCTGTACCCGCTGACCAGCTGTAAGGCTGTGTGGAGATCGGTTTCCTGCAACAGCTGCAAGGCTGCGTGGAGGTCACTTGCCTGTACCAGCTATAAGGCTATGTGAAAGTCGCCTTCTTGTACCAGCTGTGAGGCTGCGTGGAGGTCGCATACCTATACAGCTGTGAGGCTGCGTGGAGGTCGCATACCTATACAGCTGTAAGGCTGCGTAGGGGTCGCTTGCCTGTACCAGCTGAGGCTTCGCGGAGGTCACTTTCCTGTGCCAACTGTATGGCTATGTGGAAGTCGCTTTCCTGCACCAGCTGTAAGGCTGTTTGGAGGTCACTTGCCTGCACCAGCAGTAAGGCTGCGTAGGGGTCGCTTTCCTGTACCAGCTGTGAGGCTGCGTAAAGGTCACTTTCCTGTACCAGCTGTAAGGCATTGTAGTGATTGACGGAGACTTGGCATGATCATATGCAAACTTTTGCACACTCGCGCACATTGAATTCTACGTGACGCAGTTCGAGTCGAGCCGATGTTCTTGTTTGCGCAACTACAGAGTATGCAGTTAGGTGAACTTTTATTTGGTTGGTTTAATTAGCGAGAGAGTAAGAGACAGAAAGAGAGACAGAAGAGAGAGCCACAGGGGGAGAGAGACGGAGACAGGCAGACCGAAAGAGGGAGCGAGACAGAGAGAAACAGGCAGACAGACCGACAGACAGACATGCAGAGGAGTACCCAGCGTTCTCCGGCTCCGAAAGGTTCTTTAGAAGACTGGTGCTATATTTTGGAGAATTCTCTCGTGATTCGGGTTCGGTTTCAGTACCAGTAATAGGAAGGCTCAGGCGACTAAACGGTCTTAGCACTGCCCTTGTTGCCAAGAGACAGCTTTTGCATAAACCTTTCCAACGAACGACCAAGTCGCACAGCATTTGTTCAGGTCACCTCAAATCTGTCATATTACTATTCTGCCTGCCGACCAATCCCATCTTGGACAACACTGCTGGTTGGCAGGCCACCATGTAAGTTCCTTGGTTGATTGGTTGGTTTGTTGGTTGGTTGGTTGGTTAGTTGGTTGGTTAGTTGGTTGGTTGGTTGGTTGGTTGGTGCAGAGACACGAGCACTCCGGCATGCTCAGTCCATCGATCGCCGGTTCCAGCAATGAAGCGAGTCGCTGGTTGTTGAGTGAGCCTCTTGAGAAAATAAAGAGATCGATGCATGCTCACGTGGGACGCTCGGGCGACTGGCCGATGCTCTCGCGATTGTGAAGCGGTCTTCATGATGGTGATGCTTGCTGTTAGTCGGTTGAATTGGCTTGGTTCCGGAGTCGTTGTTTTATTTTATTTGTTTATTATTTTTAAATGTGTTAAGTTTGGTGTGGCCTAGAGCACCGAATGCCGTACAGATTGGCTCATATCACACGAGCACATGCATTTTGCAATCGGCCAAGTTAAGAAATTCACCAGTTCCTCCATTCCCCTAACAACAGACGCGTTTCGCCTTTTGTTGGGCTCATCAGTAACGTGCATGGGAACCGAACCCATTATTTTATTGTTATTGTTATTATTATTATTATTATTATTATTATTTTTATTATTATTATTATTATTGTTGTTTTAAATTATATTGGTTTGCTCGTAGTGAATTCGTTATACTCGGTATCTTACAGGTAAGAAAAAAGAAGTTAAAATGAAATTAACTCCATCGAGATGCCAAAACGTTTGTTTCTTCGAAAATCATGAAAACTTTACAGCGCAAGTCATAGCTGCGAAGAATTGCTAATATGCGAGATATTAAAAGGGTCCATTTTTGCGAGCGTCATGAAGTTGCGCTACATCAAACGTAAAAATGCGAAGGGAATAATATCTGCCGAAAATGCGGTTGCGATTTTAAAATGTTGCTCGAAAATATAACAAAGGTTCTTAGATCAGTTGCAATTTTTTTTTTTTTTTTTTTTTAATTTTATGGATTTTGGCGATAGTCTACTTTTTCGAATGTTAAAAAATTCCTCTCCATCATACTTCCAAAGAGCATTTTCATAGCTGAGAGTATATGCGCATAGCCGCCTGAGAAGTTTGTCATCGGTGGGCCGGTGAGCCGGAGTCTGAATATTTTCCTAATTTAGCGAGACTCCGACGAGAAGTATTGCTATACGAGCGGGCAGTAGTAGAAGTTTTCGGATTGGTGTATTTAGATGGTGAGGAGATTCCTCATCAAACGCCAACGTGCTATCTATTTCGACTTCAAGTAGCGTATTCTTTTCTACTGGATACACTTCTTTGTTTATTTTTTGTTGTTGTCGTTCGTGGCTGACAGGATAGCTCTTTAACTTGCACAACTACGAAATAACTTTAATATAGAGCGGAAAGGTCTGCAAGCGTCTTCGGTAAAGCAACATTTGGAGAGATACAAAACGCAGGCTTTATTTACAAGTTTTACTCTTTCAAGTGGTGTACTTTCCAGATGACATTTATGTAAACATATGCGTCTTTGAATGAAGCGATAACGATTGATAGGTATACATATAGATAGATAGATAGATAGATAGATAGATAGATAGATAGATAGATGGATAGATAGATAGATAGATAGATAGATAGATAGATGGAGTTGCTGCTCCTGTTAACTTATTTTAGGTCACTTGTTATCTGCAAAATGGTTTTCAACTGAGTGCATACTGCGTTACGAGTGCGAAGGAATGAAACCATCCTCTGTGCAGGCATTTCATCATTGCTTGTGCTCGTAAGGCGCGTATGGTGGATCGTACGATGGTAGTGTGTACGGCGATTCCTGCGCCGAGATATGATTTGGCGGAGCGTATTGCTCGTAATTAGCCACGTGACTAGGTGGACCATGATGCACCGGACCGTGCTGAATCACATAGTGATTCGTATGCATGGTGCCTTGCGGGGCGTGCATGGCATACGGTGGAGGTGGGTACTGCCCGGCTTGGGGCTGGTAGATCATCGGCTGTATAGGTTGTGGTGGCTGAACTTTTTCTGGACGCAGCACGCCGCCAAAGATGGAAATCAATTGGGCTGCGATAAGTGCCAACATGCTCACCCAGCCGATGACGTAGCTCCAGCCGAAACTGTATAAATTCAAGCTTGTGTCTTTAATCTTGGCTGTGTACACGGACAAACCAATCAGAACTGCCAGAGCTAGAAGATAAGGCAATGCATATGCATTTATAATAACACTGAAAGATGGTAAGCAATAATTAGACAATTCAATACATCCGAGGATGTATTCATGAAGCTCAGTTTTATTTGCGTGCTTCTAAGCGACACATGGGCAGGGGGGGGGGGATTTGGTAAATTGCCGAATTTGTATGCACCACGAATGATTAAAGGCAAGAGAGCTGTGGTCCTGTTTGTTAAAGTCTGTGAGTGAAACGCATGTCTGCGAATCGATTTTATTATATCCTGTACGATTTAAGTTCACTCCCGGCCAGCTGAGGCCAACTATTAGATAAAGCCAACCGCGATGCGCACTGTCTCGTCGAGAATATATTGTTTATAGGTTATTAGGAATACACAGGTTTATAGTTACCATGACTTTGGTCAGGTCAGAAGCGATTTGCAGTAGCGCAGCAGCACGCTGAAAGACAACATTCGATCTGACAGATCGGATGGGATGGGGCCGACCTACTCTTTGGAGTCTGGTAGCTTGAGAAACCGAATCCTTTTTCACGTGCCACTTGTTCGTTATGCCAGGGATAGGTTACGATCGCCTTATTTGTTCCGACGACTTTAGGCAGCGCTTCTGCCGGTATGACTCTGGTCTGGTCATTATAGCAGTATTCCTAGTTGGATCCGGTAAACTTTAGGAAAACGCTTAACTAATTTTTCACCATTTATTAGGGCGAGGCTATCTTAAAATCGCAAATAGCTGAATTAACAAAGCAAGTCCTAAAATAAAAAGATAATAAATCTCACGATCATACGTAACCCTACGCATATATTAGGCGCTTAGCAATTTCTGAGGAGCAATTTCAGAAAAAATCTCAATTTCTGAGGAGCAATTTCAGAAAAAATCTCAATATCTGAGGAGCAATTTTAGACCAAGGGGTCTGTTCGTGATTACTTTAGATAAGCACTTCCCCTCTACGATGAAGTAAATACATAGGGACTTCAGGTAACCGTTCCTTTGCTACGAGGTCGATAGCAGATGTTAACGATCTAGTGAGAGCGAAGAAAACTGGGGAGCAAGGAACAGTCTAAACCCAGCTTTAGTCGAGAACGTGAGGCAAGTGAAACAGAAATGCTTTTGAGCCATCAGAAATCCTATACACATCTAGACAGGTCGCCGCAAAACTGACGAGACGTATTGTGGCTAAGCTTATTGAGATTTCATAAATGAAGAGAAGATGGCCCAGGCTTCGTGCGTGAAAACACACTTGCATAAAAAGTAGCATCTATGTATAACTCAGGACATTAAACCAATTTTAATAGGCCGGTGTCTTAGGATATGGGTTTGATCGGCGCCGGTTAAGTCACTGATCTAGCCAATTACTTATGGACAGGGCATGGTAATGCCCTTGGCAGTTGAAAGCTATGCTAGTGAACTAGTTAGCCAGGAGAGGAGTGGGGATCCTTCTCGCGAAAAATCCACGAGAAACAAGTATGAGACTACAACCATACAGTAAAGAATGCCAGCTGCTCGCCTGGACAAACAACTTAGAGACGCATGTTCTAATGAGAACTGGGCAAGACAGAGAAGAATGGTGTTTGATGTCAACTCATGCTGGAGCCCACCAGTGATGTACAGTAGAAGCCGCTCAGAGATATGGCGAAGAAGTAGAAGATGTTCGAAGATAACGAGTTACCGTCTGTTATTTTGAACGGATAATGATGTAATGATGCGCTCCAGAGGTTCTAGAGGTCTGCCGAGAGTAAATAACGCATTCAAATTCTGAAGAAGACCTTGTCTTCACTCACCTGAAAATGTGTACAAACATCCAGCTGCAATCGGTGTGATGGTTGGCTTGGCCGCGCTAATGATGCTCATTACAATACCGGCAATGGTGACAAGCACAGCCAGCGTCATCAAGGCTCGAACCGCATCCAGCCAGCCTGAATATTTGAAATTATGCAATGGATTATAATGTATTTTTCTCCTAAATAGATGCCCGCAGGCCAAAACAAATTATGCCTGAAGTTAAGGTAAGGTTTCTTTGGTCATTGAGCAAGGCCTCGCACACAGCAGCTGGGCGGCTGCTAAAACCAACCCAAAGGCGACGTATCACAAGTTTGAGCAGAGAAGCATGCTCGCAGGCTTCAAGGCGCACGCAGGCTCTGAAAAATGTTCTACCTTTTATCCAGAAAACTTGGCAAAATTATAAAAAATGACAAGAAATTCATGCTAATAATGTCCGTCCGACCGTCAAAAGGGAATTCGCATGGACGTGGCAAAAATGGGAGCATGTATAAGAGCGCGCAACTATCTTAAAACAATCAAGTTGCTTGATAATGGAGTTTTTCGGCAAGGCCTACCTGAAAAAAGTTTCGGAATGCTAATATGGCCTGAATTTAAAAATTTGAAGCTTCCGATGCAAAGATGTTATAGAAGATTTATTTTTCCGAAAATTGACAAATTTTTTGGTGAAAAAAATTCCTGACTGGCACTATGTCCAGGTAGGGATAGTTTACTAAGATATCTGAATTCTTTTTTTGGGCGACCTTTAACTTAAGGTAAAGCTACCATTTAGTGAACATCGGAATATCGGAACAAGGTTTCCACTACTTTCTCCCGATTGGTTCAAATTCCTGCACATTTTTTTTAATGGCTACCACCTAAACGCCGAGTTTTGCATCCAGATTTTATCTAAGCTTCAATTTGCTATATTTAAGGCTTTGATCCGCATCCTATTGACTTGGAAAGATATACTAACCTAAACTGCGCAGACTTTACAAGAAGCAAACATGGCCCTCACTAAGTCACCTACTAACCTAGATCTTCCAACTGCTTAATAAGATGAGACTATTTCGCTGCGTTGGAGGGGTGGGGTATTCTGCCCCAAAACTGCATTCAAGTCAGTTAGAGATCTGCATAAAAGCTCCTCTTGTTTTTATTACTTGTTTTGTGTCTGAAGTCTTGCTCGGTTGTGATCTCGCTTTCTTCGTACCAAAACAATGTTAGAGGAAAAACAATTATTAAAGCATAATTGTCGTGCAAATATCCGTATAACGGGCACCTTGAAAAAAACCAGCCTTCACCTAAGAGGATGAAGATTTATAGTATGGAAAACAAGAAATTAAGCGATAGCTAGCCAGTGAATGTGAAAACAGACGTGTCCTGTCCAAAGAACATTTGATTAACATTATCGTAGAAAACAGCACTTCCCAGCACTTTCTAACTAGGAAAACGTGTAGGACAAACTATTCAGTCCACTGTACCTGGAACTGCAATGTATGCAACACACGATCCTCCGATACATTCTCGCCACAATCCCTTGCTGTGTGTGAAAAAGTATAGATCCTGCGTCTTCCACGATGTTCCCCCTGTGGACGCGCTTAGCAACAGGAACGCCAAAATACCTAATATGACCGCTAGGATTCGAAGCGTCTTCGACATATCTTCAAGATACGACTTCGTACATACTGGAAGGATTCTAGATTCGGAAGAAGATAAACTTATATTTAATAAACTTAACCTCAAATTATAAACACAAAGTGTTTCAATTGCCGTGTTGCTGATTAGTAACTTTCTGCCAAGACGTTACATTCTCGTGAGACATAAACCAGACAAACACTCATCTGTAGCTTTTTCTGAAGATTTTTCCCTTAGATTACTAATTGTGCGAATTGGACTTTCGTATAAACATGTTGATGGCTTGGGATTTCAAATACTTACGCCTATTTCTCAGCAGTTGAAAAAAAAAAAAAAAAAAAAAAAAAATGCGACAGCGTGCAACCACTGTTACTTCTACACAAATGTAACTTCCCTGTGCAAACAACATTGCTTAATTACTGAAACAACTGATGTCGAAGAGAAGCATGAATAACAGACCACCGAAATAATAAGCGCTTCGATAAACATCAGTTCTAAGAGCTGAGAAATAACACTAGCACATCTGTTTAATATACTTTAAAGGTTAAGATGTACTGCAGGTGATGACATAATAACAGATTTTATATGACGAATGAGTAGAATTCCACAATACACTAGATAACTTCTCGGTTGATACGACAGGAAACTTTTCTTCCTCGTCAAAGAGTTTCGTTCACAAGAATACCTGTTCTGCAAAATAAAATGCTGCCAATAATAGAGTAATCATTTGATTTTTCTCTCCCCTTCAAACGCAGTTGGAAACGCAGAATTTGATCGTATTAATAAGCAAGTACTAAGACTTCTTCACCTTTTTTTCCCCGCCACATAATGAAAAATTGATTCCGTATTCCGGTTGTCAAGAATCTGAACTTTAGTTACCAAAGTGACTGAATAGATGACTTGAATAGTGTCAATGCAAGAACAAGAAGTGCTCTTGAATTCCATACACCATTTTATGGTTGAAAGTTATTTCGACGATGGGCTTGTAAATAAGTTAGCACCTTATTGTGCTGTGATAAATAACATAGATTAGCCGAGTTAGTAGATGCGAGAAAGCTCCATTTGAAAAGTTTGCTATTTATTCAGTACAACCTATGCAGTCCCTAGCACTTGTTCAATTTATATAAGATTTACATATACATCTGTATATCTACATAAACTTATAAATCAATATATCTTCTTTATCTATATATCTATACATCGATACAATCTATGCAGTCCCTAGCAATTGTTCATAAGAGCGCGCATGAGCCCTTAGTACTCTGATCGTCCGAAAGATTACGCAAACATGGTATTTCTTGGGATCATTTTCGCTTGCCTAGTCCATGTTTTTCTTGCAGCTAAAGTTAGATTTTTAAAAAACTTTTCGCTTTATAAGTGGGCAGTATATGCTGGGCGAAGAAACTTAGCTTCTGTAAAAGCATACCTTGATTGGCATAGTGGAGTTGCCATCCCACTCTAACTATCATGGAATGACCACGACAATGAAATTCGTCGGCTACAGGCATTGAGCAGGGAACGTCCCAGAAGAAAAGCTCTGAACTCTACCGTATATAAATCACTTACTGGCATTGAACGATCTTGGAATATATCGCATTTTTCTGTTCCTCGTAGGACAGTGTATTAGAGTTGTATGAATATCTATAAGCAAAGTGTCAATCCTGGTGACCTGATCTGAGTTTCCAGAGCAACAAAATTGTGAAAACATTTTGCTCATATTAGGCACATTAAGCACTCATATTATCCCTCGCGGCGAGGACGTCTCTCGGCATTGCAAGCTTGATCGATCTTTTACTAGTACTCGCACATCAGTTTATATCATCAATTTTGTTGCGTTTGCTGTTTTGTGCTCATGCTTTGATCTTTTTATTGCAACCAATTTCGCACACGTGAACAAATAAAAGTGGTTTATAAAAAGACACTGCACGTGAACCATAAGGCATTGCTTCTTGTGTCGTACGACCAGCAGCAACAGACTCCAAATGACGCCACGGATCCCTGTAAAGGCCTCAGGCTTTTTCGTGAAGATGACCGAAGCTAATCGTCACAGGATGTTCGCCAAGGTCGATAAATGATCGATGTATGGGTGTATGCATGCTCTGTTTGCCGCTTCGGTTAAGTCGGTGAGCTAAGGCAACGACAAATTCACTGCTAAAGGCGAATACCAGTAGAGAAGCAATGCAAAAAATTTACATTGTTATGCAAACTATTAGTTGCAGACAGAAAATTTTTACAGTTATTTTTACTTCATGACTTACTTTTATTTTTACTTCATGACTTACTTTCATGTTTTCTCAGAAGTCACTAGTAAAGGGGGAGCAAGGAGTCTTGTCCCCCTGTGACGGTGAATCACTCCAACTCTGCAAGGTTAATTTAGGTAGTGCCACGTCGAAACTACCGATTGCCTACGTGCTGAGATTATAATATCGCACATAATCCGCATAATCGCATCCTGAAGATATTTTTGGGAATCCATCAATCAATCAATCAAGCAAAATCTTTCCTCGAATATAAAGTCCAAGGATACCATAAAGAATATTAAATGCCTACATGTAACTATTTTAAAAAAACAGTATATCCTGACATAGAAGCAGACTTTAAATAGACATTATCGTACTATCAACCGAGGGGAAGATCTCCTAATAGCAAAATGATTATTAAGCATTGACCACCCATTGTCCCATGCGACTGCGTTATTCTAGTTGTTTCAGATTCCAATTGTCATACAGTAATAAAGAATATACTTTAACATAACTTTTACGTATGTGAACCATTCGAAAAAATAACAAGAAGCGACATGAGTGCATGTTAGCAAATGAAAGTGTACAGAGGGATCAAAAGAGAGCGTCGATGAAAGAAGTCAAATTGTGAAATAGTATCCATACACAAGTAGCAAGCAGCATGGCTTTCCTTGTATTCATAAAAATGTGCTATGGTACAGTAAATTCTGCCCTAAGATTTAAAACTTGGTTGTACAGCAAAGCACCCTGATATTTCATGCAAGTGCCTACATATCTTTCCGTTTTCTACGTGTAATAATTAGGTGTGGTTTTGCCACTAGTCTGGTCTTCTGCCTCGTTTTATTGTAACTAAAGTAACTGCGGAACGCCGTTGGGAGGTTGTCGTTTTAACAATATGGCATGGAAAACTTTACAAAGATTGGTGTGAACGATGCTTGCCTTTAGCTTAAACTTAATGAAACGAATGCTTGGTTCAAACGTCGCACTTCTGCCGCAAATTCCATTAAACTCGCGTCAGTTGCGACGCCGTTTCAAACATCGAATTTAATGGTCGCATTATAGTCGAATAGATCGGCAAGCTCTGCCGAGCTCGATTTAATGGCCGCACGTAATTAAGCTGTCCCACTGAACTGATTCGAACGTCGCACTTCTGCCGCGTTGAAGTAAACTATTGAGTTCGACGCGGCAGAAGTGCGACGTTTGAACCGAGCATAGCAAGTCCGATGCTACAATCAATACGCCCCAAGGCTTATTTAGCACTAATTGAATGGAATAACATCGGCAACGGCAAATTTTCAGAGCTTAAAAATACGCCGGAGCAAGGACACAATCATGTTTTAACTTAAATTCTTGAGACAATCGTTACTGGGAATGACAAAGCGATCATATAGCAAACCCATGTTAAGTGCTGCAGTGTCGATTGCACGTTTTACAAGTTAGCGTGGAGTATTGGGATACGTAGTAAACAAAGATGGGCTCCGTATTCAATTTAAAGTAGTTGAGGGGACTCTCAAGATGCCAAGGTCCGGGACAGAATCGGAAGTTAGGGCTTTGATTGTCGCTGGATGATTTCCATACGTCTTTGTAAGCTATAAACACAACGTAAGAACGCGTTAAGCTGCGGACGCATTAAGGAAGCACTCATGGATACCGATTATCCTTTAAACAAGGTCCCTAAAAAGAAACTTCGCGTATTTGCAGATGCTTCGAAATACGGAGTAGTAGCAACTCCTTATCAATATTAGAAAAATTGCCAAAAAAAAAAAAATACCAATAAGCTATGCCCCCGAATACGATTTCATCAACACCAAGAAATTCTTTTCATATTGACCGCAAAGTTGTCAGGGGATCGTGTTAGCTATAAAAAGGTTTCAGCCATCACTGTGTGATTGCCCGTTGTGATTCAGACAGACTACAGACTTTCGCTCAAATGAGCTTCAGTACAGTGACACTCCCTTGCCTTCAACACCAGGCACGTTCGTTAATGGGTTACAGCTTTCAATTAATATACAAACCATCGGGAAAGTTTGCAAAGGCTGATAGAATGTAACGCACTCTTCCTCAAGATGTGCTAGTTTGAGACAGATTGCTTGAAAACGCATCATCGCATGCCCTTTTGGTGGCCTCACTAGACTCAAAAAGTAAAACAGTCCGCAATATATGCAAGCGTTTATCCGACACGTTTCCGTTCGTTCATGAAATCGACCAACAAAATCTCAAATCCGATTATGATAGCGACTGCACTTGGAATATTTTGAATCATCGATTTTCTTATATTCGCACTAATTGTGGCCAATCGTGATTACTAGGTCGTGGAATACGAAGAAGACATTGCAGTACCTTGTTGACACATGACAATGCAAGTGGATTGTGACGCTATAGATTCTGATAGCGCACATAGCTTGAGTAAACTAAGCTTGACCTGTTTTGTAAACTACGCAAGATCCCAAACTATCGAACAGCTCCCAAACATTGAGGTCTAGTGATTTGTGCAGGTCCTTGCATGTTGAAAGCAATATCACGTTGGAATAGGAGCAGATAGCACTACGAAGTCTTCTTAAACAGTATCAAATTACTCTGCATACCACAACTGAATATTTACCTTGCTAATACAAGAACGAACACCTGAGAACAAATCTTGACCTAATAAAGCCAGCTTAGCCGACTCCAAAACGAAACTATTTTGAGCAGATTTGCACTAAGCTATGAAAACTCATCAAGGATATAAAAGTGTTTCCAATGGCCCTAGCAGTGCCAGTCATGAAAGATAGGAACCATATTTTAAAGTGTGCTTCCGCTTTGTTACTAGGAAAGTCTGTCTGACAAGCCAAGATAAGGTAAGAACTTTTGTGACAAAGCATAAACCAAACGAGAAAACCCTGCTGCCTGAAGCAACACCTTCTATTTCTAACCACATTAATAAACCAATCAAGCAACGGTATCCGAAACAAAAAAGATGCGCCTGAGAGATTCGTTTTGTGAGTTCCTCTTAGATTAGCGAGGATCTGTTTACATCCAGCGGCTGAAAGTTTCAGTCACATATGGGAATATGTGGTCATGTCGGATAGACTGCACGAACATATGTGGAAGATAGCACAAGTGCTTAAGGCGAATCCAGGTTGTACCATGGCACGTGGTGACAGGCAGGTGCTTGTATTTTACGATTGCAAAAAAAAAAAAAATATTGAGTAAACGTCCTGTGAGAAGGGAGACAGAAAATGTGTAAGTTAACCTAATACTCTCTTGCTCTTGATCTCACAAGGCATATCAGTTTTGTTCATGGTAGGGTTGTGAGTCTATTTTGTTTTCCGGCTCATTTTCAACTGGTAGTCATTTTTGGATACCTAATTAAAGTTTACTTTACTTTTGTTGTTGGTACGTTTCACAGCTACCGAATTTCAAAAATTCAAAATTATTTTAGAAAATGAGGGAATATTGTGAAGTTTTCTTATTCAGTCTGTGTATTCGCCTTTTCCAGTCTTTCTTAGGATTAAATAAAATCTACATTTTTTAAGTAATTTGGATCGCACGAAATTTTTGAGCGATCTGTGTCGCCTTCATGGAGGTTGCTATCTACGAACCCGCGCCAACAAGCTTTGGGCGCGTAGATGTTGTACCTAATAACTCTATGGTTTCTTCTTAAACGGCATTGAAGTTCTTGGTTGTTCCGGATGCGTTTTGAAATACAAAGATGTTGCTCGTTCTTTTAGTGTTGATGCAGAGCGTATTGTTTATTTTACGAGGATGCGTTTTGCGAATTTATTGGGGTCATGCTTAAGTTGAAAGATGTTTTTTTCAGCACGACTGTCCGTGCGTCGAAAGTTATGTGGCCGACTTTGTCCGAGTTTGACTTAGGCCGAGTTTTGTAATGTTTTAATACTTTCAACCACACCTGATCGTTGCTGAGTACCGTGTATGAAATTTCCATGCTGAGCTAGATTGGCCAGTGTAGTGACGTCAGCTGCATAACCAAAATTTTGATGACTACTTTCACCCTATTTGGTCGAAATTGATTTTTCTTTTCTTTTGAGTATATTCTTTCCTATTATGAATAGGCTTAGGTGTTATTTAAAACTAAAAAAAGGTAGACTCCTGTTGTAAAAATATGTAATTAATCATATTTTTAGCAATTCATGATGGTCAAGCAAAGTATATGGTTAGAGTTGCTTTACATAGTATTGGCATCTAAGATCTGTGATTTTTAAAAGCAATATAGTGAAAATGCTTTATACATTGTTTTGTTCATTATCATGAAAAATTATTCAATGAATGACATTTATTTCTATATAATTTATGCAAGAGCTGGATTGATTGCTTGTGTTTTCTGTTAAGGGGATAAAGTTTTCACGGGACTGGATTAGTTGCACCTCCAATGCATTTAACAAGGGTTCTGTGTGGAGCCACGCGTCGAGTTATGACAGGCAAAGATGGAAACAAAAATTTCTACAAAGGTTCAGATCATTTTTAAATGTAAAGGGAGCAGGTGTATAGCTTGCAAAATCCAGTTCATTAGATATCGAGCGGCAGGACTAACATACTAATCTTAGCTGGAAGGTTACAAATTGGTTCCTTTGTGGCAGAAATCAAACCATTTGAATATATTTATGGTGGTACTTGGGTGCAAAGTTTCTTTATCTGGGGATTTTTTGCTTAATTTTTTCATAAGCCGGTTAATTCTTGTGACTTACGGAGTGTGGCCTTTTTAAATGACTGAAAATTTTATTGCTTTATTTTCAAGTGATTAGATTAAGTGTATTTATATCAGCTGGGTCCTGCATGATTTGAAAACTTTTCTGCTTTTTTTTTAAGGCCGTGGCGTACGGAACCCTGGATTTCATACAAGCAGGGGTAATTGAGTAGCTGTTACTAATATTAAGATGTCATTGCAGTAAATTTCTCTGAATTTGACTTACTCAATTTACTTTGAGTGAACGTTTTTATTATTAGGGTTTTTTTAAATGCTGCTTCATAGCTTCATGATATCCAGTTAACATAAGAGTTATTCGTTTTTGTTTGTTATTTGATCCTTTGCTGTATTATCCAATTGTCATCTCTTCTGTTTGCTATTGTGGAAGTGCCTATTCTGTATGTGTCTTTCAAATAGAGTATGTTTTTAATTAGTTCCTTTACTGTAGTATCTGATTGTCATCTCTTATGTTTGCTGTTGTTGAAGTGCCTATTCTTCTGTTAGAGGTCTTTTGCTAGGTTTATAAAAGCAGCCTTTCATGTATGTTGCTGATTTAGAAGAAATTTGAGACTTAATGCTAAACTAGCTCTACTAATAATAATACTTACACAATAGACTAATAGAATAGAGAGACTAAGATAAAATAGACCAATACTAGTACTAAAAATGTTATCTGCAACTCAACACATTATGTCGAAACTGTAAAAGTCCCTGAGGAGCATTGCAGATCAAGTCAGATTAGAAGTTTGCCATAGACAAACTATTCATGCCAATCAAAGCTCACCTAATCAACTATCACAATTACCTGACCATTGCAAAATAACACCTCATAGGTGATCTTGAAATGGCTCAAAGATGCGTCAGATATTAAAATGACAGAAAGTGCTGAAATTTCATTACACCACCTAATGGAATAGTCTTACTGTGATTGCTATACATGCTTTGTTCAAGCATGTCTGCTATTTTTGAAGCTGATGGATTGCCTGTAACATCCTACTTGACAACTTGACATCATTGAATGAATGGTCTAAAATTCTGAAGAAATTTGGGTAGAGGCATTTGTAAGGTTTTGATGAGCCCAACCTTTTTTCCCTCTGAATTATGTTTCCATGGACATTAATATAGAACTTAGATTCTGTGTTCAAAGTCCCTGGTTTTGTTTTTGGTATTTAGGAACCAATTCATAGATTAGATTCTGACACTTAGATTCTGTATTCAAAGTCCCTGGTTTTGTTTTTGGTATTTAGGAACCACTGCAGCTAATATAATGAAATTGCTTTTTTGTAGCTAAATTTTCTTAGATGTTCCATCAAAGGAACCGCGTATTCTGTCATGCGCCTGTGTTGCATGCGGTGCAAGGTAATCCTGCAACACAAGCTCTGCATTTAATTTAGGTGGCTATATACTTGTGAAGAAAAAGATCCCTGAATATGTGGTGCCAAATCTTAATGGATTTGAGGTACCGCTGCTGAATGATGTTGTGACCTATATTATGTATGCGTGTGTGTGGTAGGTAGGTAGGTAGGTAGGTAGGTAGGTAGGTAGGTAGGTAGGTAGGTAGGTAGGTAGGTAGGCAGGCAGGCAGGCAGGCAGGCAGGCAGGCAGGCAGGCAGGCAGGCAGGCAGGCAGGCAGGCAGGCAGGCAGGCATGCAGGCAGGTAGGTAAGTAGGTAGGTATTTAAACAATGTATTCTGTATTGACCTGTGCGTTTATGTATACTTTTATTTACGATTTATCGTTGCAGGTTTGTGCACATTTGCCTGAGCATGTATGCGTGTGTATGGTTTCGCCATCTTAGTTTATGTTCTATTATAGATGAAGCCTTACGTCTCTTATCGGGCACCACTTGTTCGAATTCCACCTTTGACAGCAGACAGACTTGTAGAGGAGCTAAAAGCTAATATTAGCATTGTCCAACATACAGAAGTTCCATGACTCCAGCCATCAGCACTATCCCCATTTGGTTTGATTTCTTTAAGAGGCATGTAAAATTGTGATGCATTGATTTTGATGAAATATATGTCTATATTCTTAGCCCAGGCTTTGTTTTATTTCCAAGAAAGCCCCGCTATGCACGTTCCTGACATGTTTTTAAGAATCTTCTGTGATAGTGTTGTTTAGTCTCTGTTTTTTATTCTTTCTGGCTTGCTTCTTAACTGGTTTTGGCCTTATCGGATTCTGTTGCTTTGTATTTGTGGGCTGAAATTGTGCACCATAGGCTTTTCCTTGCTTATGCAGAAATTCAACTTTCAGCAGGGGCAGTTCCATTAATGCAAACCCGATATTTTATTCTTGCTTTCTTTGTAGTTTTAATTAAGATATCTGGGTATTTTGCTCGAGTGGTGTGGCTGCCGTGGCCTAGTAGTTGTAGAGTGAATTAAGAATAAGTCGGTAAAGAACAAAAGCGGTGACTATTTGTTGATGTCAGTAAGTGTATCATATCAAGAATGGCGCTAAGGGACGAAAACTTATCTCACTGCACACCTAGCCCTCACCCGCTCCGTACGAACCCTCTCAATTGCAAAGCACGGTTAAGTGTCACGCTCGTGCTCATACGCACGCGCATACACTACCACGCTCACACACGCACGCCCACAAACACACACCCATACACGCATCCCATACGGACTCACGCACGCACGCATGTACTCTTGTACCCTCTCACTAGCACGCTCACGGAAATTCTCGCTAAAAGCTAGCCCTCTTGTTAGAGACTTCGTGATTCTTATTCTATCGTGACACTATAATTTGGTAATCCTTTGTGACGTTTGAGTTCAAAATGGTGTCACTATGAGCACCGAACACTTAGAACCATGGCTCGTGCGGTTTGACTGCGGCCAAGAAATTGAAGTTTATCTGTTTCTATTCCCGACACATGCTCTCCTATTTTCGGTGTGTTTCTCCCCGTTTGGGGCGTCTATGTAACGTGCATAGGAACCGAGCCTTTGATTCGTGATGCAAACCTATCTGGTCTCTCAAAAATCTGACCAGATGTACTGGTGATGGTAAGGGAAAGTAAATCAATTCATGAAAACTATCGTATGCGGTCTGTATTCTTGTCTGTTTAACTTGGTCTATTTCTTGAGTAGCTAGAAGGAAAACATTCAGTTATTAATAATATAGTAAAAATTCTTGATAGTTCTTGGTGGCCACTACATTCGCTTTCGTATTCACATCGAAGTTGAACTTTAAATGCGGCAGTTCCTGCTGTTACAAATTATTCTTTTCTTTCACCGTTAAAGTTGGACTTTAAGTCATGCATCTCTTCGTTCTAAAAATTGCTCTTAGCTTTTAAACTCGAATAATTGATTTTGAAGCCCCTTGTTATGTAAGAAACAGGAGACATGTGTATCTTGTGAGGAAGTGTGTTAGCTTAACTTGTATTACTGCTTTCATGAAATTGTGATTACTTGTGCGTTTTCGTAATTATTGTTATGTTGTTCATGTTTTTGTACATCAGATTTTCTAAATACTATCTCTGATTCTGTCATTACTTATCTTATTGGGAAAGCAGTTAAATACCATTGCAGCTCGTCAAAGTGTGAAGAGATGTTATCTGGGGTGCTTCTGATGGTATTGGCACCTGTAGCATGGTCTTTGCTCCTTGATGCCGACGAGCAATCTTATCCTGCAGACCATCTTGAGTTCCACAAGGCTGCCTCCCGAAAATCGCATCAATCTATGCATTGTCATTCTGATGACATCAAGTGTAAGGTATGTACAACTGCGTCAAGATTTTATCGCCATTCTTAAAATAAGAATATGGAACGCCCTATGTACACCGGAACTAGCTCTAACGATGATATCCTCCACGCTACGTCTATTTGCTTGTATTTATGTTTGTTAAGTAAGAATTGTGTCTCCTTGAATGCTACTTGCAATAACTACTGCATCCTGGAAGGCCCGCATAGCTATTTCCTGTTTTTAAAAGCATTGTCTTAGTCTCAATGGAATCATTCAATCGAAGGCTTGTAAGTGAGCTACGAACATCGAAGCCTCCGAGATGGCGTTTGCTCATATATGTAAAAGTACCCAACGATAACCCCGTTTTTCATTCAGGACGGAGTGTTTACAAGTAATCGCTGTTGGGGCTATGAAGCTGGTTGCGATCCTGACAGCCGGTATTCCTACCCAACTTGTGACAGGCATCACCCTTCATGGTAAGCAAAGCATTTGTTGTTTTTGTACTTTTTTTTTTTGTGTTCTTAAGCCATGATATTCAGTACACCGTATTTGACCCTGGCGTATGGAGCTTTTCTGTGTATTAGGTTTTGCTTGTAGACCTGTTTGCTGGCATTTTTGTTCCTCAACTCATTTTCAGTTGTTATACACACATATTATATACATGCCTACCTACCTACATACATACCTACATACATACATACATACATACATACATACATACATACATACATACATACATACATACATACATACATACA
>QQSS02041329.1:0-18550 GCA_003687565.2 Craspedacusta sowerbii
TTTCCACCACCCACAAAGATCATAAAAACTTCTATAAACGTAAATAGTTTCGTAGATACAACAGGGTTAGTTTCTATATATTGTTCAATGCATAATTAGGTTGTTTCTCTACAGGCAAGCACCCTACGCAATATAATTAAGCCCCCACACGAACATAATTAGCTATGGCCACGGTAATTATCTACATACGCAAGCATAATTAAAGTCAGTTTCGATGGAAAGCATCTCTTTCGATGTGGTGGCCCAGGGTTCTCAACTTTCTTCGGAACTTCGTTCGGAACATCATGAATGTGTCGAAAAGCTTTCATGGCCGCCATGCGGACATCAGCTACTGGTATAGCTGATTAAGTAAGCTGTTCTTGCCATGTTATTGCTCATGCCTGCCTTCTGTGCTGCTTGGGCGTGTGAATACACAATAAAAAAAGTCAACCCAAGATGCCAGTATTTAAGACTTGCGACTCGCAAACAACGGCTCGACAAGGTAACTGCTTTTTGCAATGCATTATTCGAACTTATTGACTAAACGTGCGAAAAATTCAAAATTCTGAAAGCGATACATGGCACATCAACCGTCTGTCAGAACTCTGAACCAACCTTTGAACGAGGCCAAGTCCAAATGCCGTACTTGAGAAATCAACCAGCGAGATAATTAGAGATAATTATGATACGGGCGCCATTTCCCCAAATCCCGCCCACCATGTCCCGCGGGATGTCCAGGCCGACGCACCCCGACAGACCTTGACAACTCCACGAAATCCGGATTTTCTCCACAAAGTTTTGCAACGGTGTTTACTACTACTACTACTACTACTACTATTTGGTTGAACCAGTTGTCTTCCCGAACTACTACTACTACTACTACTACTACTACTACTACTACTACTACTACTAGTACTACTACTACTACTACTACTATTTGGTTGAACCAGTTGTCTTCCCGAAGTAGGGTGGGCTACCCTCAAGGAAGTTTTAAGTAAGTCCTAGCACTGCATGATCCTAATTCTTGGACGCTTAGGTGCATCTAAGGTCGCGTGGTAAAGAAGTCTAGGTAAATATTTCCTAAGATAGGCTGCGCAAGTCTGTGCGTGTGCGTGAAATAGAGAGGGTAGAATTGTCTTCAAATGTTACATAAAGGTTTAAACGATCCATCATCTGAATGTTTAGGCAGTTCAGAGACAAGAGCCCAGAATTAATTTGCACAGTAGCTTGGCGCAAACAAATTGCTCTTTGCATGCCTTGAATTACGGGAACTTCAATATCTACTTCAAAGCAACGAGCATCAGCATCGTCACCTTCAGATAATGACCCAGATAATAAGGTGTCTTAATAACATCATTACTTATTTCAAAATCTTGGCTGCTTAATCTTTCATCTTTTGTAAATTTGGCTTTGCTAGTTCACCAAATGTCTGCAAATCATCATCTGCAATTATTGAAAATCAACGTGCCTGAATCAAAGCAATTAATAAACTGAGCCTGGCTTCATCGCGTCGTCGTAGCAATCCGAGAAGCCTCAGCATTCTGAAGCTTGTAATTCGGCAGAAATCCATTTTCATCACTGCCATCAAATGTTGACGTATAAAACTTTTATTTTTTCGAACCTTCTTTGTATGCTTCTGTGCGCAAAAGGACATGCACAAACATGATTTTGTACGCTTCTAAATTTATAGTTTGGAACAGGAGTGCTGTATTTGTCGAGCGATTATGCAATTGATGCAAGGCAATTTGTCGTGCTAATACTGCAGTAAATGTTCAACAAAGTATTTAATAAGGTTTCTCGACTGGATAGTAGATCTATTAACATTTATCGGAAATCTTCGTGATTCGCATTGCTATGAACAACGGAATCCATAAATTGGCATGGATATCATAGTGAAGCTCGTACCTTTTATATGAGCAGTCATGTAATGAACGTGAACTCATACTTATTACAAGCTAAAATTTCACGGATCACAGTGAAGGCAAACAAAGTTTTCTTAGTTACGCAGCGAGCATATTTACTGTTACTTTGCCCGTGGTAAAAACTCAGTCATTATTTGGTCTGTTTTCGAACTCAGAAAGCCACGCATGAATACCTGTCTGATGATAGACTCGATGAGATGTAGATGATTGTGGAAGAGTATTGTAATCCGAGCTGCAGCTCGCGCTAATTTTCTCAAATTCACAAAGATCTTGTAGTACTGAACGTAATCACAAACGCGGTTCCCTTCGGAAGCAAACATCGAGCACCAAGCAACTTGTTCGGACTGGATAAAATTTACTCGTTACATCTAAGCGCATAAATCAATTACTATGGGTAAATATGCACGGCAAGGACTTTGTTGCGATGAGAGACTAGTGAATACTGAATTGCCTTGGGTTCTCGCAAAACCGTGCCGTGTCGTTGCCGTCCAGGTTTATGAGGAGTTCGTCTTCAAATTGTTCAAGTGCCTTCATTTCCCCCTCCAATTCGATTGCCATTGTATTAATGTCTCCAGGAAAGAGTTAAGTGGAATCGATGTTTGTTTGTACACTAATTCTCGCGCAATTATAGATTTGCGCGACGTCCACTCGAATCGCGCTGGGGAAAAGTGTAATTTTAGATGAACTTATTTGCCATTTTAGGTGCGGTTATGCGTGGCCTAAGCCTTGGCAAACATGGCTTTTTTCGCTATCCAAACAGAGATTATACTAGGATAAGCAAGTTGTTTAAACAGATGAGGAATGTTTCTTTTACCTAGATGAGTAAACTTACACGCGTCTTAATAATCTTTCAATTTCAGGTCATGTAAGCCTGTCAAAGTTTATGCTATTCGCCCAGCTATTTAAACCTTACTTTAAGGTATTTGAGCCGGTGCAGCCCATCATTCCAAGATTCTCAAGCAAGTCCTTTTGTCTACAGGTCCTTTGCATTCTCTCCCGCTTTGTAATTTTGTGGACCACTTTTGCAAGGTGAGCCTTGCAGTTTACAAAGCTTTTAACACATTCCATTTCGCGCACTTATAAATATTGTTTGTCAATCTTTACAGATGTTCCCTTTAAACACAGAACTACTTTATTGCATGAATCGAAGGAGCCTTTAGCAAAAAAAAACATCATCTAGACCGTCCATAAACTCCAAAGCTGCTCATGTGTCTTCCTTAACTAAACTTTCACAGCTTCGTTCGTCTACTCATTTCCTGTCGGGGGAATTTTTTGGCGGCGGAACAAACTACATGCAAAGTTGCAAAGTATCAAGACTTTACGATAAAGACTATTAAATGGCAAAAGCAGATGACCAAATCTGCTTTCGTTGCTTTAACGTTGCGGAGCCAGTTTAAAAGACCTGCTGGTAATCTGTTGTGTGGGATTATATCTGATAGCAGACCTTCAAGCAATTATAATAGAATCAGGAGAATAAAAACAGATACAATAGAATTCTTACTGGACCTCCTGGACTTGGAATTAGCAACCTAAGTGTCAAGCGGTACCGATAAACGAAACTGTTTTTTTTTTAATGCTAGATGAGATCTAGATTGCGTTGCAGTTGTCATACAATTGTTGTAACATGGAAGCCTTAGTCATAAAAATAGAAAACCTGATAGTGAGGATGTGGTTCTTGCAAAAAGCACGTGTTGCTCTATTTCTGTCCAAAAATATGAAGGTAACAGTGTGTCTTAAGCTAAATTTGTCCCGTCTTATCCTTCTGTTTTCTGTCCTTTTGTTTTTTTGTATGCTGCTACGTTTTTCTAGCACTAATTCAAATGACTATGTTATTATTTTGTCTATTTCATTTTATTTTACTTTGTTATCTTATGTTAGAAATGTTGTTAAGTGAAAATGGTTTGGGTTTGGTTCAGTGTATTAGCCATGGCATGTTTTTTATTCAGAAAATCCAATCATGTTGCCACCATGCAATTGCTCCTTAACATGCCTTTCTTATGTTGGCTAATCCTCATCTATATTTATCACCAGTTTCGCCAACATTGATCAATCACATATGCATGTCTCTAGGTTAACACATGGATTGTTACACATTTTACATATTGGTTTCTTCTCGGCCATGAGTAACATTAGATGGTGACTTGAAAACGCTCAAAACACCTGACTTCACAAAAACCTATCGCATGGGTAGATTCAAAGTTGACTATGTAAACGAATATCATAGTTATAGAGTATTATAATAGCGTAGGACTTAATGTTGACATTGGCATTGACGATCAAACATCATATGGTTTTTAAATTTCTTTAAATATTATTAAACACCATACAAAGTTGTTATCTGCTTGTCATTAAAGTGAAGCAGTCTTACCTGTTTAATCAACTAGCGTAGCCTATCAATCTCAATAGTACACGCAAAACAAGCCATATTCGACAAGGCTACGAGACTAAGGATATCTAGCCTTTACAATATCGCTTCTAGATAGTTGGGTTACCCAGAAACTTGGTTCTTTCAGTCCTTGAAACTGTCTTAGACATAACCTTGAATATTTTCCGAACTCGAAAACAAAATAACTCTACTACATCAGCTGTTGATGAACGCTGGCCTTTCCGTGTTCTCGTTCGTCGGTCCAGAATCCACTTCCCTCCGTATTAAGAAAGCTTCTTGTCAATCAAAACTGTCACGTGCCGATGTCTCCGTCAGCAAGCTAATTGCGAGCCTGTAATTTGCGGTAAAAACGAGATTAGATCACTGGGATCCATTGTTATTTTGTCGCTATCTACGGTGTTACTCATCTACGGGTACCGCATCGAGACTTTCCCACGCCATTGAACAAAGCCTTCGTTAGACACCCGCCCCACAACCTACAATTACGAAACCTCAAGGTAGTGAGTGGGACGCACTTCGCGAGGCGGCAAAACTAGCCGCGGAATTTTGCGGCTCCCGGTCAATTCCACTTTCAGCCGATATTTTACAGATATAACTGTAACGGTGTTCTTTACTAATACTATTACTAGCCAAAGTTTGCTATTATATACTGTTGCAGTATAGGGTTTTCCCCGTACAAGTTTATTCCTGGTGTCTTTTTTTTTTTAATCATTTTGATGTTATCGACTGAAAAACAAGATATGAAAATAGTTTGTCGAGATAATTGTTGCTTTAATATTACTTAACCCCGGCAACAAAAATAAAAAAAAAACCAGTACGCTTTTGTAACTGAGCCAGAGCCAGTCTCTTTGATGCAACATAAGCTGTGGGGTTCTACGCCTGTTCGGTCACAGCATGCATACCACGTTGATATTTTGGAGCTTTTGTTGTATCTACAACTTAAGTCTTTTATATCACTATGGACCAGAAATTATTATTCTTTATCTTGCCATTTTAAGGTAAGATATCTTGTTGAAAAATATACAAAAAACTTATATCAGCCATCAGTGCTAGGACATGCCATTATTGCTTGTGTTTTCCCCCCCTTTTTCTTTAAAGCTTGTGCTTTGGATTCTTATTTATTTGATTCTGACAACGTAGCAGTCATTCTTCCTTATGTTCTATGCTGTTTTTCTATAGGAATTATCATTTTGGAATTCTCTCAACCAATAGCGTTGCTTGTTGACTTAGGCAAAAAAAACAAGATCATAGTGCTACATATGTAGTTGTGCTTATTTCTGGGCCTATATCATAGTCCAAAGATCTCTATGCTGTGTTGTGTAAGCAAAGCTATGCTTAGTTTCACGAATTCTACTATGCTATGCGCCAAGACTTGGCGGATGTGACAGATAAAGAAAAATGTTTGGCATGTCGCCCTGAGGTAACGTTTCTTGATGAGAAATGCTGTTTAAAAGACTTGTTTGATTTTCTCTTTATTAGGTTGTGAAATATATTTTCTTATTTGCTGGGCTGACTAATTATGGTATCGCTATTTTTAAGTGGTGTATTGGTCCAGCATGCGCTCTACATTTTTGAGTGTTGTTTTTTATGTGAGCCACTTATACATTTCCTTTCTTGATATTTTAAGTTCAAAGTTGATTTTCCCGTTTTGTTGACTTCATGCCTGATGAATGTGTAAAAAGCTTCATTGAGAACTACGGTGACAGCAAGTGTTTGTATGATCAGGTAGTTGTTTGTTTAGCTCTTTGGAATATCTGTCGGGTGACTCAATGAGTGCATGGTTAGATCAATCAATATATTTAAGTGATTAAAAGAAGAAAGAAGTTTAGATCTCTGGATATGAAGAAAGAAAGACGAGGGATGCATGCATATGCATGTATGCATACATATAAACATACGTACATACATACATACATACATGCATGCATACATACATACATACATACATACATACATACATACATACATACATACATACATATCGGTGCAGCTGGAAGCTTTTGTCCTTAGGGAGACTAGTGTGAGCGGTTCGTTTTCGAGTTGCACTATCTGCATGGCTCGTTCCCCCTTCATTATCTCATGAACGTGGTTGAGGGATGGCGCCATCAGAAGATCAGTTTGAAGATTCCTTTGAATTCAAGATAGATTGAATGTTAGAATGTTAGACATTGTTGGTGAGTTTGGAGTTATTCTCTACATGGAAGACCCCTTAATTAAGGAAGCAGAAGATGGGATTACAGTTCTTTTTAGAACTACCAAATCAAATCTGTAAAAGACAAACCTTCATGTTCTGTGCTGTCTGCCTATTTGCTACTTCTCGTGCCAAGTAGGAGTTTCATATATACAAATATATATAATATGTATCTATATTCACTTGCACTGCAGCTGCACGAGATCTCGAGATCAGTTTCAGCAGTCTACAACTGGAGGATTGCCAGCTGTGCTGTATGTGGGCAGAGAGCGAAAGAGAGTGACAGTCCTTTTTTAAATGTGACTCATAAAATTGATAAATAATTTATTATAATAATAAAATAAGTCATTTAATTGTATCCTAAAATAATGTCTGGTTAGTGACCAAATTGCATTAATTGTGTTGGGAGCAGCAAAGATGTGATTAGTATGGCTTAGAGTGTTTTTTGGTCAATGTGTATGCAATGCATCAGCACTGAATTTCTTTTAAATCAAGTATTGCTTTGATATAAATTGATTAGCAGGGTTGTTTAATTTAACTAGAACTGTGCGAAAGGTTAGCAGAGCATTAGGAACAAGAATAGATTCTCAATTACTAAACAAGCTAAATCTGCTTGTACTTGGATATTTATCAATCAGTAAAAGTCAGAAGTCCTACTCAAAGACCAGTAAATTTTTCTGATCTTATAAACACTTAAAATACCTTAAGGCACATGAACAGAGGAAGCCCATTGCAGCAAACACTACCTAAACTACAAAGAGCAAACAGAATTCTAGACCTAATGCTTCAGCATCTGCCTGCGAAATAATTGATTAAAATCAATCACTCCATCATTTCATGCCACCTAACTTATGCCAGGCAGGCCTGGGGCCACCAACACAACATCCTAAAAGTTACAGGTCATAATTTTATGGCCTTATTATCTTTTTTATTAGCCGAACGCACATTATCTTGCTTAAGCATCTTAAAACAGCATGCAAATGTTTGTTAATTTAAGAGTGGATTATAATTGCCTAAAATAACCGACTGAGCGAGGTAGCCACTACTAGAATAGGTCAGTCTAATTAGTGGGATCCCTTACATCACCATCGGCCATAACCATAAGGGATAGACAATGCTTAAACATGATCCTGTTGGTTTTTTATTTTGTAGACAGCCGCACACGACCACCAATGGCAAGATTTAGATTTTGTATAACCTCAGCTAAATTGATGTATGTTGGGAAATCTTGTTGAATATTTCCTGGAGCTGCATTATATTGTTTATGGATTTATTTGTTGTGAAAATAATATTGATTAATTGTTTGCATTGCAAATAGCAGCGTACAATCGCAGTATTTGAATTTTGGGTAAACTTATTTACTTAAAATATTTTTGGGAAATCTTGTTCAATGCTTCCTGGAACTGTATTTGAAAACCGCATTAAATCAGTATTTGAATTTGGGGTAACCTTATTTTCTTTAAAATGTTTTAAGGAAAATCTTGTTTAATACTTCCAGGAGCTGTATTGGTTATGGTTTGATTTGGCGCGAAAATGTATTGACTGATTGATTGATTGGTTAAGGATTCCAGCTAATCTGGTAGGCAACTCACCGAATAAATCAATCGGATCCACGTCGTTCAATGGCCTGCTTTGAAATGATTGTCAGGTACTACCACTTTAAAACAGCCCTCGCCAATCAACTGGCAGAAAACGGTTTGTGTGGATACAGGGCAAAACTTACGACACAACACTAAATGGTGGCCTTTGCTACGCGGACTTTACATTGAAAAGATTGGCCAGAAAAGAACTGCTCGTACGCTAGTTTCCCTATGGAAGCCGGCGAGCCAATCAGATCGGTAGATTTCTCTCGGTTGGCGATTTAAACACAGGTGGCAATTACGCCTCTGGTCACGTAGCTTAATGGTTGTCTGCGGTCGGGCGCTTGTAATTTACGGGCGATTTAGCATCAATTGTTATATTTCGATCATCGACGGTTTCGATTATCTACGCGTACCTTACTTCAATTGAATGGCAGCCCCTTTTGTGCAGACTTACCCTAATTGGTTCTCTGTGGCGGGCCTGAAAGGGGTTTACCTGCAATCGGACTCGTTTGAGTTAAGCTGTTTTAGCTCGACTTCGGAGATTCGATTGCACTTTTTGGTAGTTGCTGTTTCTGTTTTTGTTTTTTTTTTTTGTGTAGACTTGTTCGTTTAGTGTAAACATGGTCCAAGAAAGGAACGAAACGTCGCAAGTATTAGATCCCTTGTTTACAAAATTCAATTTTATCACTCTTGATAGCATTAGCCAAAACGGGACCTCCTCAAGGGATCATAGCATTCACTCGTACTTTTCCAAGTGAGTGCATGAATAATAATGTATTGAGAACTTATCAAATTTTCCGAAAGTGCTGACATGTAATTTTAACGTAATAAGAATTAGGAAACTGGAAGAAAATGTGTGATGGGTAAGACGGTTATAGCTTTGTCTCAACGGGAGAGCTCAGCTGTGCAGATGGAACACCACATCTGCGTCTTTAAATTAAAAACAACTTGTTTTGATTTTGAGGACATGTTTCCAAAAGTGCCTCGATAAATTATTTATTATTTCATCTTTTCCATTGATATGGAGCGAGAGTTATGGTACACAGTAGATTCAGTTCCAATTTGCAAGCTATTACTATATGTTATATTAATTTGTTTTGGCTATTAGTAATTTTAATGGATGTTCGTCTCCTGCGCTTTTTTCCTAGATTTTTAGTAAGTAACTTTTGACTAGCACTGATCTTAATTGAGCAATGCCTGAAGTAAATCATGGGGAATCTTTGCCTTCCTGAAAAGTCATCGAAGACAAATATTTATCTATTTTTGTACATCTTCAAGAAGTGTTATGTTGTGCTAAATTTTTAAATTCGTTTCTGCTTACGATGATGATAATCCAAGGTAGCATCATTTTAATATTACTGCCATTTTCTTAGTCGTTGGCTATTTTCGTTGCTCGTCTCCTGCGCTTTTTTCCTAGATTTTTAGTAACTTTTGACTAGCACTGATCTTAATTGAGCAATGCATGAAGTAAAATAATGGGAAATGTTTACCTTGATAATACATGATAGCTTCATTTAAATAGTGCTGCCATTTTCTTAGTCGTTGGCTATTTTCGTATCTGCTAATTTTTGTTTGCATTCGCTGTTTTTGTTTATCTTCCTTATTCATGTATTCAAGCTCTTGCAATTTTTCAGAAAGTGCTTGTTCTATATGTACGTATTTGAAACTTTTAGGTATTACACCACTATTGATTGTGCCTTTCTATGATTTTTATTGACTAGAATAAGAAAGCATCATCAATTGTATCGGCCACTGCTAACATGCCTAAAGTTGAAAACTTTCATATTAACACCAACGCCACCACCGATAACTACAACAACATCAGCAACAACTAAGCCTACAATGACAGCAAGACAGCCACAAGAACAAGAAGATTTATTTTCTTCCAGCAATGTTATCGTCCAAAATTTAGAAAAATTAGTTTTAAAATGATGTTGGGGTATTAGAGGTTGGAAAGCTTGTAGACTCAATGAAAATTATTGGGAAATAAATTGTCATTGTTATTGTTTTATATGTTCATTTTCATTCTCAAAAACGTTTATGTTGTGTATTGGTATGGGGCATGTCCGCATTCTGTGTGAGAGAATTGATCTTGCACATTTGCTGTTGGCATGTCTTGGTCTTAATAAAAAATGATGTACAGACAAAATGGTGTATAATGTGATTTATTGCTTGAATTAGCATCCTCGTGCCTATTCTTGTCACCTTTATTGCTGTACTTTCATAGCTTTGAAAAGATTTGTTTCTGTGCGATAAGATTGGTCTGTTGTATTGTCTGTTAAAGGATGTATTATGCTTAAGCATCTTCAGACTCATCAGGTTCATGTGGCTTGTTTTATTTCATTTTAGAAAGATAAAACCTAGTTTTATCTTTCAGTTTAATTAATATTAATTGGTAAAATATTGACTGGTAAAATTTATTTACTTGCTTAGACTTAGTTCCTCCTGCGTCATTCGGCGCCTTGGGCGGCAATTTTTTTCCAGCGCGAACGATCCGTTGCAGTGATTTCTGCTTTATCCCAGGAGATCTCCAGGGCATGTAGGTCGTCGATGAGGGTCCGGCGCCATGTTGTTCGCGGTCGACCTTGCTTCCGCCTGCGTGTGGGTGATACCCATGTAAGAGCCGTTTTTGTTACGCCTGGATTCGTTTGTCTAAAAACGTGTCCAGCGAATCTGTGGCTCTTCTCAGTCACGATGTCATTTAGGAGAATGCTTGGCGTAGGACCTCTTCATTGGTAATGCGGTCGCGATATGAGATGCGAAGAATATGTCGCGAACATCGTTGCTGTGCGACGTTAAGTCGCCGTCCAATCTTTGCGCTGGCTTTCCACGTTTCACGTGCATAGGTCGTGGTTGGCATGACGATGCAATCAGTAGGCGAAATCGCTTTTGCAATTCTGAGAGTGACATCGTGGTCGGCGTCGCCGTCTTGCGAGCACACTGCCGAGATAGGTGAATCGGTGAACTTCTTCCAGTTGGTCTTGTCCTACGCAGATGGCATCGCCCCTGGCTTTATACCCAATCCGCATGACTTTTGATTTCTTTTCCACTTATCCGTGATCCCACCTTGGCAGCTTCTTGTTCAAGGCTGGTCGTCATGTCCTTCAAATGCCTACGAGCGTCAGCGAGCAATGCGATGTCGTCGGCGAAATCTAGGTCAGCAAGTCGTGCTGGTGGTATCCACGGTATTCCGAAGCCCTCGCGTTCCATGGCAGCCCGCATAACGAAATCGATGGTTAACAGAAGCAAGAAGGGAGAAATAGCACATCCTTGTCTGACGGCTGTGTGGATGGGAAAAATTCCGTGTTACCACCTTCGATGCAAACACAGCAACTGGATCTGTGGTATAGTAAAGGTTCTGAAAGATATCGATGAATTTCTGTGGAATGCCAGATGCGCGGGCGATACTCCAAAGAGATTCTCTGCGAATGTTATCAAATGCCTTTGTAAAATCCACGAAGTTAATTGATATCTTTTGCTGATATTCCAAGCTCTGTTCGATGATCGTTCTTAGAACAAAGATTGGCTCTATACAAGACCGAGCACTTGGAAGTCCGGCTTGTTCCTCGCGGAGATTTTCGTCAACTGTTTTCTGCCGTCTTTGAAGTAAGATGATGCTGAACACCTTCCAGGGACCGAAATGAGGGTAATCCCACGCCAGTTATTGCAGTCTGCCAGGTTGCCTTTCTTTGGGTGCCTCACGATGACTCCTTTTCGCCAGTCCTCTGGTACTGTTGCCGACATCCAACATGAGTTCAGAAGATTTGTCTAGTCATCGATAAGGCTCTGTCCACCGTGCTTGAGCATTTCTGCGGACACCATATCCAGGCCTGGCGCTTTGCTATTCCTGAGTAGTCGAATTGCCATGGCAGTTTCAATTGTCGTGATAGCATCCTAACATTAAAGGGGTTGTCGCAGTCGGACTGCATGAAGGTGAAGGTGGTTGTAGGTGGCAGTTGGTTTAGAGTTTCCTTGAAATGCTCTGCCCAGCGAGCCTCTTTCTCTTCATTGGTCAGAAACGTTTTCCCATCTTTGCCTTTGATAGTTGTCCCCTGCCCGCTTCTCGACCCTGTAAGGTCTCGGACTATAAGGTAGAGCATCTTGGTGTCGTTACGATTCTCTGCCCCTTGCGCTTCCTGTCCTTTTTTTCTCGCTTGTCTCTACGACAGCGTCGTTTCACACTTCGGTCTATTTCCGCGATAAGTCGTTGCTGTTCTTAATCTTTCTGCTTCACTGTGCGCTTTATCGCGGTCTTGTTTTGCCATTCTTCGCTTATCGATGAGGTCCTACGTTCGTCCTTGGATCCGCCGCTCCTCGTATGTCCCTCGTCTTCGCCCAAGCACGGTTTCGGCGCATTGTATAATCGCTCCTTTTATCTTGGACCATTGCTTTTCGACTGCATCTTCCTCAGCTAGGACCTGGAAGCGGTCGCTTAGTTCGATCTTGAACTGCTCAGCTATACCACCGTCTTTCAGACGGTCCACAGCAAAAGGACGTGGTAGTTCGTGCCTGGCATGCTGCCGCTTTAAACGGAGACGAAACTTCGATCGTAGGAGGTTGTGGTCCGAACCAATGTCCGCCCCTTGCAGGCTTTCACATATTGAAGTGATGAACGCAACTGCTTTCTGCAAGTAAAGTCGATTTCGTTTATCGTTTGGCCATTAGGAGATCTCCATGTCTTCTGGTGGGTTAATTTGTGTTCAAAAATCGTGTTGCCAATCGAGAGGCAATTCGTCGAGCAGAAGGATATTAGCCGGTTCCCGTTGTCATTGGTCTCACCCGCTGACCCGAAGGGACCCACCTCGTGTTGATGACCACGCCGGTTTGCGTTGATCTTAGCATTGAAGTCGCCAATGAGGATGACGAGGTTGTGACATGGAGTGTCGTCTAAGACTTCTTGGAGTTGGTCATAGAAAGCGCCTTTGATTTCGTCGTCTGCGTCCTCAATGGGAGCGTATATTTGGATAACCGTAGTTTTAATAAAACTTATTGGGAAGCGGGCTAAGATGATTCGGTCACTGACGGGTTTCCAACTTGTTAGAGCCGATGTTGCTCTAGTGGTCATGATCAGTCCAACGCCTCGAGTGTGTTCGGTGTCGTTCCCTCACTGGCCAAACGCCCACTGCTGGTCCAGCGCATTTTGCACACTCGGAGTATGTCTAACTTGAAATAGTCGAATTCTTTGAATAGTTGGGCTATTCTACCCCACTGCAGGAGTGCTCGTACATTCCACGATCCAGTTTTAGTTAATTTCTTTGCATTGATGATAAGACCTCCAATCGGGTGGTGGACGACCCGCGGGCTTTGCTCCATTGACGTCATAAAAGAGCGGCCATCTTCGATGCGAATTAGTCGTTTTTGCTGATTATTTCTTACCATTTCAGTAGCAATGGGGTTTTCACGGGGTCGGGTGGCTAACCCGACGCCCAAACTTCCTCCTTTCGCAGTTGGGCTTAGAACCGTCCATGGCGGAGTTCACGGTTTAGGTATTCATTTGATTATTATTCATTCAATAATTCATTTGACGTACAAATTATTCTATTATTATTAAATTTATGTTTTTAATAAATTTTGACTCCTGCTTTCAGCCTCTCATCTATGGACCAAGTTGAGCAAACTTTTGTCGTTTTTCCCAAGTCTCATTACCATACCCTCCTCCGTGTATGTTTAAGTACAGGTGCGAACAAGTTTAGTAAAAGGCTAATCTTGTTGTCATGCTTTTGCTGGTATTTTTCGTTTCACTTTTCTTTTGGTTGAATATTAGTCAGGTTTCAGAGAAATATTGCATACTATGGACCGTCTAAAAGAATTTGTATTTCGTATAATCTACCCAACTGGAGTAAGCCCACTCCCTACTGTTGTTTGTTTGGTTATATTTGGGGGCCAGGTAAGAGCATTTGATTTGAATCCCGAAATGGTGATTTTCTTTTACCTGGTGCTAACATAGTTTACTTGGGGATTGCCAAAAAGTTTTATCCCAAAATGGTGATTTTCTATCTTGAGTTTACTTGGGTATTGCCAAGAATTGCTGTACCTATGCAAATGTTTACGATTGTCATGCTTGTTTCTACTTTCATTCGTATTTCATCATTGCTTTTGTTTATCTACCAGTCCTTGCAGTAAGCAGCAAAGAATAAAGCTAATGTTTATTAAATTTCGGGTCCTTTTTGGACCATAGTTATTTTAAATGATCTTTAAAACTAAACCAAGTAGAAACACAGTTCACAGTAGCAACTAGCAAGTAGCACATTCGAAAGTCAAGCTAAAGCAGCGGCAATTTAATAAGTCCGACTGCACTTATGGATTAAGCAAACTGGCTGCATCCTTGATCTCTCAAGTACTAATAGCCTCCACTGGGAGCACTTCCTTTGTAAGCAGTAAAATGGCCGTAAAGATTCTAATATGACAGTTATTGGGTCAGTAGATTATCCTGAAATGTAGTTTTGGATACCTTCATACAATCTTGAAATAAGGTTCAGCCATTTTTTTGTACGAAATTCCGCATGACACTGGACGTGCGTTAGGAGACCAGTGTCTATTGGCTGGCATTCTCTGAATAGAATGATTGTAAATGTGATTATGTAAATCGTGAAGATTGTGTATGCTGCATGGTTATTTATTATAAATTGTTACTGCTCGTTCATATGCTACTCTAGGTTTTGAACAGTTGCATTGCTACCTTGCCTTATCCCTTTCTCCCAAAGATGATGCAGGTTCGCTTTATGTTTGCGCTGTTTGTTTGCTCTGCTACTTGTTCAGGTTCGCTCTTGTTTTTTTTTTTTTTTGTCGGATTGATTGGCTTCTGTTAATACTTATTTTATTTTGCGGTTTGCGGAATATTGCATTTATGTGATCAGTGACTTAAGGATTTGGATTAATATCCCAAATTTGGTTGAAGTTCTAATAGGGATCTAATGACGTTCGTTATAAAAACAACAACAACAACAATATTTATTTCTCTCCAGAAAAGTACAGTACAGGACAAACCTCAAGCGTTCCGAAGGTCTAAATATAATAATTAAACTAGTGTCCTTGCGTGTCAAAATGAAAAGCAATACTTTCCAAACTTAACGTTTCTTGGAGAAGGGGGCATCCTGCATAGCCGTTGCTAATCGGATCGAGGATGTCACCTTGGTATAAGCACCAACAATGTTGGTATAAGCACCAATGATTCAGTATAAGGTGCGCTATTGATTATAAGTACTTAAATACCGATGGAAAGGGAAGGAAAAAAATATCAAACAACACAAGCAAACCAAAGAAACAAGTACATCCGAGTATGCTACTTTGAATCCTACTAAGAATCAATAACCTAATATGTAATTTCATCAATGCGACCTCATTAAGTCCTAGCTAAAGTTATTTATTTCGAAGTATTGCTTAGTATACTCAATGGAAAGACCGGTATCGTGCCCAGTGCAATACCCCAAACGCTAGCGTCTTTGGCGGATAAGAAGCAAACGTCTTTTAGTCAAGAACATCGGCACTATAGCATAATGCGAACTCGCACCCTGTGGTAAGCAGCTTCATAAAATACAATCATGTCGGCTAATTGCGTGCAAGTCAAAATAATGCAAGATAATGATAAAGTATAGAACATAGAAGAGCCGAGATAACAAATTTAATCTTTAACTCGACAATCCCTTAGCAAACATTCAAATAGATGCAATAGTCGTAAAGGTCATCTGATATGCAACCGTATCGCCAAATAATGCGCAAATCAAATCTATAAATAAAAATCGTGGCTCATAATCGCACGTCCGTTTAACACGCTGACCAACGACTCAACTCAGTATAACTCACTATAACTCAGTATATATATATATATATATATATATATATATATATATATATATATATATATATATATATACACACATGGAGGTATATCTTTGTATATATATAGGTATTACATATTTAATTGTGCGTGTGTGTTTGTGCTTGTGCGCATTTGTATAAATAACTGTGGATCCTACTTGAAGGTGCCTTTTCTAATCTAATGTCAAATTATCTAAAATATACCTGTATGGTGACTTGTTTTTACACTTGGTTTAGCGTTAATTTCAGCTTAGGCAGGTGTGGACTGATTTGTACCTATTAGCCATTCGTTTTTCAAAGCGTGCCTTGCCGTAGTTAGTGATTGATTGATTAATTGCATCACAATTCCAAGAGCGTATGAATGAAGCAGTTTGTTTGATGTTCTTTTTCTCGTTTGACTTGAATCTTGATCCATATTTCATAATTTCGTAGAGTTTCGGCTTCGAAGAAGTTGAGATTGGTATGTATTGTTTGTGTTAATCGTTATAATGGTGTTAATGTACGTGATATTTTTTCCCCTTAGTTGGGGAGTTTTCTAATGGGGAAATCGAGAACGTTGTAGAGCTTTGTGATCCAAGCCTTGCCGATGTTTCATTAAGTGTATAATTCTTTTAGGTTATTACGCTGGTTGGGTGGCCACGTCAATTTTTATCTGCAACATTTTTGCCAGGTACTTTGCTTCGATGTTTTTCGCGTTTTCAGTGCGTCAAGTTGTGGTCTACGTATTTCTTTGCATAAATTGCAAGTAGCAGTTAGATTTCTGATTTTGAGCATTTATTAATTTAATTATTATTATTACTTATTTTTTTATTAATTAATTATTATTATTAATTATAACTTGGTAATTGCTTAGTTTAGTGTGGGGTATCCTCGTGGATAAATATGGTTCAAAGCATTGCTGCATCGCTTCATCTCTATGTGCTGCTGTGACCACCGTTTTATTTGGACTGAGCTACAACTACAACTGGGCGTTTTGGTCCAGATTTTCTCAAGGAGCCAGCAATGGTAAATGCGTTTATTGCTTGCTGTACAATAAACGTTGATTTTGTGTTCGTAATACTGCTGACTTCGGCTTCTGACTCTTAGCCAGAACGACAGTCATGTAGGTGTACTGACGGGCGGCACGCACAAACAGGCTGTCGTATAGATCGCATGCGGACATACAGAAAGGCCAATAGACAGGCATACAGGCAGAAAGCAAATGAAAGCAATGCGATCAATCGGGTGGAGAGTGCGATAATCAAGTGAATGCAAATCAGTAGCAGATATGTGATCGGACTATCTGCGGGTCTGTGACCAAAGTAGTCTTCACTGTTGAAGCATGAGTACGTTATGATGTAAAGTTACATAAAACCCCTGCACGTTTTAAGGCTGGTTCATCGCGCGTTGCCTTTTTCGGTCACTTTCTCGGGGGAAATTTTGCGTTTTGGTGTATAATGGGTCTGCGTTAAAGTTTTGCGGGCCTTACAAGAGTTTTCCCCTAGAGCTGCCGCCGAAATGAGTTTCGTATTCCCCAAACTTTTACATGTAAATATGGGTATGGTTCTTTTCAGGTTGGCTTGTTGCTGCTAAAGCTATGCTATATGACCTTACAGATAATACAAACCAGGTGGGTATTTTTTCCTGCCACTAAAGAGTTCAGGCCTATTGGCAGCGCTATTAGTCTTCCGGTTTCTTTTAATCGATCTGAAATGTTTTCTTCGTTATTTTTTTCCATTCTAATCTTGCATTTGATTGTTTCAATGCTCTTGTCCGATTGGCCCCAGTTGTTTGTATGTAGAAGATGCGCGTATTTCTATCCTAGAGATGGCAGTATTTCTATCCTAGTTTTTGATAAATTTAAAACGACTGCTGTTTCGATAGTTCCTCCTGGCGTGATTGTAGCGGATGTTTCTTCTGCATAGGAAATGACTAATTATTTTTTATTGAAATCTTTTAGTCTTATGCCATGGCGATCATTTCAACGGCTTTCGCCTGTGGTTTGATCGTTGGGCCTGGAATAGGAGGTAGGTTTTAAGCATATTGTCCTTCTTTTCATCCAGTTTGTGCAAAGCAGACTTCTTGTAATACGCCTCCATGAATACTTGTTGGATTCAACGAAATGCTTTTAAGGTGTCAATAATTCGGCAAAAATAGCAAAATTTAGCTGACTACTTTATGCGAAGAATATGTATATATAAAATATATATATGCTTTTTCATTCAGGATATTTAGCTATGCCTTCTGAACAGTATCCAAGTGTATTTGCGAAGGGTAAAGTAATTCTCAGATGACTTGTGTGGGTTTTTGGCTTTGCAGCGTTTATATGTTGCCTTATCAACTCTGTCCAAAGTTCTTGTTATCATACCCAAGTTGGTGGTGTATCCCAAACCATGTCCATGCCAGTTTCAAATTAAAAACACGCTTTTGCTCATTTATTTTAGGCTCCTTGTTTGACAAATTCAAGTTCTTGCTTCCAAATCTCATTGTCGCTGCAGCGACAGTCGTTGTTTCTGTACTTATTATCTTTCTCGTTCCAGATACAAGGTTTGTGATATTTGTCTCTGTTTTTAATTTTTTGCTTGGTTTAGCTTATCTTGAGGCAATGATCAATCCAGATACACACACACACACACACACACACACACACACACACACACACACACACACACACACACACACACACACACAC
>QQSS02041440.1:0-18538 GCA_003687565.2 Craspedacusta sowerbii
TATATATATATATATATATATATATATATATATACACAAAAAGACACACAAACACACACTCACATATGAATATTTGGAGTGACTGATAAAAGAGAAGCCCTTTCCGAGTTTTGGGGTAACTTGCATGCATTGCGTTACGAAGTAGTCCATACACACACACGTTTTTTATTGTATAAATTTCCCGTAGTCAATTTTCATCTACAATAATAAGCAGACTTACAGCGAACCAAGGACTAAAAATATAATAAGAAGTAACGAAATAAAGTACTTACCTGACCAACACCATCCTTCATATTCTGCACCATTCTTATTCTTGACATAAAGACCCTTCGCGCGAGCCTCCTACGGTCAAAATGAAATAGACGAGTAAACGATGAAGTTGGATTTTACTAATCCTAGTATTTAAACGGCGCTTCAAAGGACTCGTCTATGTAAGGCTTATCATGCAGCTCTAGTAAGTCATGACGATGCACAGAGTCAACGCTTTCGATGTATTCATTCATAAAGCGATGCCAGCTTTAACTTTTATGAACGTTTCAGGCTAACACGAGTAATGGTTACGACGTGTAACGCCCTCTAATAAGTCACCTATGTAAGGATCAGACGCAACACAGAATTCATAGCATCTTCGCCCAAAGCTGGACGCGCTTCGCGATTGTGACGTTTATCAGAAATTTGCGTGGGAAAAAAGCTGTGCCAGTACCACGAAAAGCATAAAAAAGATGACAACAAAGTCAAAACAAGCCCTGATAAACGCAAGAGACTAAGTTTCAAAATTCAGCTCACTTCTTAGGCCAGGTATGAACCCCGGTAACAGTGGTTAAGGGCAAACGACAATCTTAAAACAAATGGAAATTGAAAGGGACCTAGAAAGACCTAAGGGACCTAGGGAAAGGACCTAGGGAAAGGACCTAGGGAAAGAGCATACCAATATGTCCGGATTTTTAGCTCTGTGATCATTATATCATTTATAACGAGCAAAAAGTACAAGAATCGTCAAAATGTCCATTAATGGCGATTAACGACGTTCTAGTTCTCTTTGCCAGCATAAAAAAGCTGAAAAATTTATCCAAAAGTTAGGGAAATAAAACAGACACGGAGTGAAACAGGCGGAATTAAATTGCTCCAAAAGCAAGAAAGGCGACACGTACATCGTGAATACGGTATCCATCCTGCCGCTTGATGTGAGGATCTATTATCGTCACCATCTGCAAAGACAACACCACAACTAACGTAGTCAGATATTTTACGTAAATTTTATTAGTATTACGTACGCATATTAGTATTACGTACGCATATTAAGTATTACGTACGCAAATATTTTATAACTAGTGCACTCCGTTTGTTCATAGCGGCTTTATACATGCAAGGGCAAGATTATGTAATAATATATAAAACATCGCTGAAAGGCAAATAAATCTCAATAAATCACTAGAACGCACTCTACCTCAAACAGATAAACAAGTGGATTTGAGATTTTCTAACATGCAATAAGGTTCAATAGAATGCACAAGTACCTTGCGGCCTTTTTTGGCAACACTATCAATCATAGCTACTGAATTTGGAAACTTTGACGCATCCCAAGTAAAATACCTGGAAGGATCGGGTGATGCTATAATATTATGCTGGGCTGAATGAAACTTCCATACAGAAAACATTGAAAAACCACCTAGCAGATTTTAGAGAAAGATCTTTGCTATCTTTTTGAAAGTCAACAATCCAGCTGATCAAAGACCTGCAACGCTTGCTAAGATTTATTTGTGCATCAATTAAAGCCGTCAAAGATCATTTGTTCATTCACTCGAAAGAATAAAGCCTCAAAGCAACAAGAAAAAGAACGCACTTTTTGCTATCAGTATGTTCTATATCCAACCAGATAACATCGCAAGGCATGTCGTGCTCATCGAATCCATTGTCAACTCTAAAGCGAGGCGAGCTATGTGATGCTTGAGAAAACATACAGGGACATCAACCAGAGCAAAGATGTAGCACAGAATTACTACCAGTCACGTAAACTATTGAGGTATACACCAATGCTAGTCTAATATCGTTGCCGATATGAAGCTTAAAATCACTACTGGACAGCAGCAACGTCTGCGAAAGTAAGCAGATTACTCCACTAAAGTAAGTATAAAGGTTAATTTTTCAATTCTTGTCGTCAAGGAGCACAAAGCTTTCTTCGTAAACGAATTATGGTCAATTCAGTGATACTGTACAAGCAAAACGGCATGGCTTTAACCAATTACAGGCCTACTCTTGGAAGGGGCGACTAAAAATGACTATTTTAAAATATCCATCTCTATATTCTACAAAGCCTTTCGTATCATTCCAGCATTCGTAAGATTTATCATTGTATTCTATTTACAATTTTTTTTAGCGACTGCATTCATTCATGCGCTGCCATTTGACTCTTGCTGTCTAAACGGAATTCGCTAGAGTTGAGCCGTCTTTCTTTGCACAACTGACCGTGCCTAAGCAAAGCACAGGCTTCGCGCTGGCTTATTCTTGCGCACGAGGATGAAGACCTGACCCGAAGTCGTGTGGTATCATGCGTAGCAGTGAAGGCGTACGTCAAGCCATTCAATATATCATTTCCTCGTGATATTTATCCGTAATTATTTTAACGCTTGTGTCTTGAGTACAGGAGAAACATACACTGCAGAATCCCACGGTGCGCGGCAAACACGCAAAGAAAAGGGTGTTAGCTTTACAAAATTTACATCCAGTTGCGGATACACTCCATAAAAATGTTTTTAGGTTGTCTGGGCAGTAGTGACCTAAAGGCTTACGCAGTGCATTCTTACCAAACAACACCAAGCCACGCCTATAAGCAATATTTATAGCCAGAAATAAAACTGAAAAACCACCTCACATGAAGAAAGTTCATACTACAGTCGCTTTTAGAAAAAAAAATCCAAAAAACTTTAAGCACCAACTTACGCACACAATTGAAGTTTGTAATTTCTTATTTAATTACCATCACAGCTTTTACAGCGACATTCCCCGCACTAACGCTATGAACAATTTATTTATTTATTTTTTTTTTCATATGCGGACCCAAATAAGATAGTTGGAATCAGAGAAAAACTGCATTATACATTTGAGGCCCTGCAACTTACGAGCAAAGTAAAGCCCTAAAGAAATATAGTAGCAAAGAAAGCACCCTTGAAGACTAACTTGATTTCAGAGGAAATCTAATCTATGATTACTTACTTAATGTCCTAATAGCTTTTAAAATTTCTGTTTGGACACGCATGCAATCAAAAGAACGCAATGTTGTCTGCAAAATGGGGACTTAGGATTGAAAGGAGAGCGGATTCACATACGGTTTTGATCTTTGCGATCACTTGTTACCTGAGTTACCTGGATAAAGACCTGCTCGCCCAAAGCAGAAAATACCATAAATTTTAGAAGTTATTAATGCGTATGCTCAGATCCGCGCGTAAACAGGCCACGCACATGTACCATATGAAATGCGGTTAACTCGATCATTTGCTTATGAAATCCAAGAAAGCGACAATAATCAACTTCTCAGCAACACAATTATGACAAGGCATATCAATGTGGCCACACATAGTGTAGCATCGAAAGGCATTTCACAAACTGTCGGCGCTATAGAAAAAAGGGCATGCACACTAAATAAAGCACGTTGCGGCATAAGGGCTAAAAAACATATACAAACGTATGTGAAATAGCGCAGCGTAGAAGAAAGTTTTTGCAAGCGAACAGATATAAGGATACCCACTGGGCTACATCGTCCTGGTCGTCATAGTTCCATCGGCTTTGATGATAACCCATTCCAAATAGCTGCAATGAGGTAATGCTCGTGTAACCCGCTTTCTAATATTTGCGCTACAGCTTACAAGCATTGCAAACATGAACTAGTTCTGTGCCTTTCTATTACGGCCGCTCAGGAGGCTCCTTAAGCAAAAATTAAGTTCACTTAGCACCTCTATTCACCTTAGCTTAAAGACGTCATTATAACACAGCACAAAAAAAAAAAATTAGAAGTAGATGCGAACTTACAGGTGGAAGTGTGGTTGTTCCGGTCAGAGTCGCGTACTGATCTGACACATCACGGGGTTTGGGGCCCAGCATCACAAACAGGTCAATAATTCCGCTCTCCGAAAACCAATGTGTCTCCATTTCAGGGACATTTTCCGCATGGAAAAACGAGATTATCGAGCTAAGAACAGACTGGGAAACAATACCACAAGTAAGAAAACTATGCACACGCTTTTACTGCAAACGAGATCGTTTAAATAAAACGGGGAAGAAATTCATCACATAACCTAAAAGAACAACGACAGCAACGTAAAGAGGAAAATCAGATCCAGATAGAGTGCACCGATCTACGAGCACATGCCTCGTACGAGACAAGCTCTGTGTCATTTAGCTGCTGGCGATAATGGATTTATCACATCCATGTGCATTCATAAGCTTTCATCTCGCAACAATGGTAGGTCTTTTAGCCTCATCTAGGCCAACTCACGATTATGGAGATCATTTTCTATTTGCGCAGTACATGCTTCCCCCTTTATAGCTCGCTTTCTTCGCCTTTCGTCGGTGACTCTAGACCTGCACACGTGACAAAACGTTTGAAGCATTATGTCGGGGGATTCTGCGCCGACGGTAATGACGGCTTTCTCGTATAGCAGCGTTCGAACGCGATGTCCCACGGAATGTCGAAGGCAAACCATCAGAAAAGTTACTAGCTACTAGTTTCTTTACATGTACTAGAGTGGTCCTCATATTTGAAGTTTTGAATTTTGATTGCTTGGCCGTCGTGTCTTTCCAACTGATAGAAATAGACACGTAGTCAGAAATTGACAAAATAGTTGAACAAATTAGTTGAACAAATTAGCTGAACAAATTAGTTGAACCACGTCTTCGTCTTCGAAAACGATTTACTGAAGTCTTACTTTTGATGAAAAATAAGAGCAACCTAGGAACGAGCCACTAAATGTCATAACCATTGTGAGACCAAAAAATTTTGTTGATTTTGTTTGAAAAGGGAAGTAGAAAGATATTGGGCATTCGAGAAGGATTTCTTGGAGACCCAGCAGCTGGACGTCATAGGACTAAAGCTAAAGCAGCTTTTGAATTTCTAGACTCGGCGGCAGAATCAAAAGACCTGCGGAGCACGTTGTCGCATTGATCACTAAAGCCTCTTGATAACAAACATATCACAATCCAGATCAGCTGCACCGCATAGCAAGTCACTGCACAGCATCAACAGCATTTCCAGATCATAAGAAAGCAACTCCTCTGACGACCTCGTCTTAAGAAATTATGACACAATCACAGTCTAAACCTTTGTAACAACACTAGTAATTAAAGCATTTCCATGTGGCTTGAACAAATGCCATGCATATTTCTGGGCTCAAAAATAGGCGAACAAATGATACTAGCAAATCATCATAACTTCACATATCAAAATTTTCTTTAACACTTTGACATACATTAGCCACTATGTCATAAAATTAGAATGCAATGGCTACTTATGACAATGGAACATTGCGACACAGCACTCGTCAAAAGGCCGAAATACTGGAACTTAAAATATCTTTTAACAGATCAACAACAACAAAATAAATAAAAGCATATTGCAAAGCTACCTTAGAAGATTTGATATCAACCCACGTTTCAGCAGCATTATTCCAAAAAACGCCAACAGTCTTCCGAGCGCTAAAAGAAGAAACAGTAAAGTATTGCATAAGCCAAGGTTTAAAACAAATCCAAATCTTTGAGAATAGTATCACAATTTTACATAAACGAAGTTGAAATGTTATTAAGTTGAAAGTTGAAAGTTAAGTTGAAATATTATAAAATAAATATTATTAAGTCCGCATAGCTAAATCTTCCTGACGAGTTTTACTAAAGCATGCATTTACTGCAATGGCTTCCAAAATTACTAATTGGAAATCTAGGAAAAATACATGCAGCAGCCACTACACAGTTGTTTGAAAACGCAATCCTTCCAATCTTTAAGATAGTTAAGAGGACGATCAAACTACACGAGTAAACAAACCTGTGAGCCCACATGAACGGAATGGACCCATACAGAGCCATCGGGGTGCCGAGCTCATACTCAAAAACATCCAGGTTAAACAAGCGATATGGCTCACCGTTACTACAAAGAAGGACAAAGATCAAGCACACACAAAAAAAATTATAAAACTTGCAGTTAACTCAGCAAGCACACTATAAAAAGTACCCCCTCAATAAACATGCAAGCTGGCGTAAAATATTTCCAAGAATATTCCGAAAATAAAACGAAGCACTATGGCATCATGAAAGAGAAACGACATATTCAGCTAGGTCTAAGGAAGTACTAGAATAAACACGCAAGTAAACAGGAAATGATTTCAAATGGGCACCTCACCGGAGTGGCGTTATTTTACTGCCTGGTAAAAACATAACAAACAAACCTGGTATCTTTCAATGCTAATGAATCTGCATGCTCAGGAATACCATAAACATGCTCAAATCCAATGAAGGAGATATCCATCCCAACTGAGCTTGGTCCTACAGAGCCAAAATAATGAGTTAAAAAAAAAACGAAGACAACACCTAACAGGAAGCGATTTCCACTATCATTTTAACCCGAGAAACAAAATTCACGAGACTTAAAGTTTTTTTCGTATAAAATAAAAAAATATGGCGGCAGCGCTGGAAAGATATAGTACTCGCCACCTGGAATTACGCCTTTACTTATTCAGGACCATATTCCGAGGCAATGGTTGTGTGCCTCTGCAAGGAAATGTTAAGTGTATGTTCTCACCGAGTAATTGCAGGATTGCGGACAGTTAATTGCTTGTTTCAAAAATTGCAGGGCTAGAATAATAGTGTAGTGCTATTGCTTAGCGTCGGGTTTGTAAGGTTTACACTAAATTTCGCTACATGCAGATTTAGGAGAAGACACAAAATATGGAAGGGGTAAGTATTTGTTGGAAGCTTGACGTTTGTACGAACATGTGCTGTAGCAAGTCTATTACCCAGAAATCACGTTCTGAGCATATCATACAACCCAGAACTCGATAAATTTATCATCGAAGTTCGGTCAGCAGTCGCGCCACTTCTTCTGCACAAGTGATGATCTGGCCTACTGGCTACAGCTTGATGCAGCGATGTAGTATTTATATACGATTTTGAAGAAAAACGAGCAAGGTTAAGTCGAGAGGCATTCGCGGTCTCGTCAACTCCGATTAGTGTTGCTACGAGAAGCTCTCCTTCTCATCCTTGCAATTATTTTATCACGCGTATTGGTCATCTTCGTATTCTCTTTGGGAAATAGGTTCTTGTCTTGTCTTGTCCTGTCTACATGTCGTTGATATTTTTTGATATTAAATTTTTTTTGTGTGCATTAAACTGCGAGAGCTGAACGAACTGGCACGACAATATGATTTGATGAGCCAATTTCAATATATGGGTGCTCGTGAGAAAAGAGCCTCTCTTGGCGGTGTTTGGCGCTCTAGGCCACACCAAAACTTTACATATATATATATATATACACGGGGCAGCCCTATATTTTGTTTATAATAATGCATAAAACCTTCACACAAAATGTCAGCTTAATCTGAAAACAATTTTCTATTAAAAGGAGGCCACCAAAGACACTGCTTGTGAAGCATTACATTCAGCAACTAATGACGTTCTTGAAGACAAAATCGAAGAAACATGTTGAAAAAGTTAAATGCGTGTTCACTGAATATGATAAACTGAAGAAAAATAAGCGACGAACTCTTAAAATTGACTGATGAGAGAAGAAGCACGAAAATATGCCTCACAGAGCTTTTTGACATTGCTCATGCGGATGGCAAGATGATGATTAGCATTCTAGAGACAGACAGTTCCTGTTAGCTCGACGTTAAGGCGACATAAGCTGGAAAGTATAAGATGGAGAGTGCTGAAACAGCCTTGGATAAAAGAGAAAGAGATGTTCACAGCACCGAAGAAAAACTTCAAGACATGAAAACAGAGAGAAGAACAGGATAGTGAGGCAAGAGAGAAGTTATTTATATTATTAATATTTTTCAGACATCCGAAGGTGCACAATCATCTGGTAATGAGAGGAAGCATTTGGTGAGCCATCATTAGGCACAACTTCGAAGAGAAGACTGTCTCGACTCCAACGCTGCAGCATCTCGGTGATGACCCGGCAGATTCCAAAAACAATCCATCGTCCTTAATAAGGAAAAAGGATTAATTGCAAGCTGCGAATCCGAGAACTTGGAAGCAGAATTCAGGGTTTCATTTTTGCTAACAATACACTGGGATTACAAGTTACTGGAATATATCAGTAGTACAGAGTTTTTGTACCGGCTCGCAGTACTCGTTTGTGGACTACGAGTTGACCAAAGTCTTTTTGTACCATGTGCAACTTCAGAAGCTGCAGCAGTAGCTCTTTGTGATGCAACTATAGCATGGGGAGTAACGGATGAAGTCAAGTGTGTTTGCTTCGACACTACTTTAATTGTGGTGCAATAAATGGTGCTTGGATCCTACTGGAGCAGTAGGTTGCCAGAGATTCTTTCCGTCATCACATTTTAGAAATAGTCTTAGAGACAACTGTTACTGTTTCTCTTGGCCCTTCACAGAGTCCAGACATCATAATTTTTAAAAGGTTTCATGGAATTTATTGACCGGCCAAAGTTTCAGGCAACAAGCTCGAAGGGCATCGTGCACTGTGCCGTATCCAGTGTTGCAAATGAAATTATTGCATTTCCTGAAAACCAACCGCAACAGCTTCAGCCTCGTATGATTACAAATTCTGAAAAAAAAAAAGATCTCAAGGATGTTCATTCCAAGCTCTAGCAGGACTGTATTGAGCCAGCAGGATCACCTTAAGCCAATTTTTCGTCAAAATCTCGTCTCGTGTTGATCTCGACGTAGTCGAGGAGATTGACACATACAAGGCACAGAATCTCCATTGAAATATTTTAAAAGAAATTTGTGGTGCTTGTCAAGAGAACAGATTACACTGGCTTCGTTGACAACGAAGTCTCTGATGACAAAAAAAAAGGCGGATATTCAGTACCCTGCAAGCATTGCGTGCAGAACATCCTTTGAAGAGGATAACTGTTGATCCTACGCTGGCGAAATCCAAGAACTAGGAAGACTTTGCCGCCAAGACCAGTCATAAATTACACCATCATCTGTCACCGGACACTTAACTGAAAGAAGATATGAAGCTCTGGCCTGCAGATGCTGACTATTCGTAGGTGAAGGACACTGTCAGTTGTGTGAGACTTTGAATGACATTGCAGAGTTCGGAATCGCTTAAATGGAAAAGCAAGCTGCACACAACGATGAGGACCAGAAACAGTTTCCTTTCTTTATTAGAAACAAGTACCGCAAGCGATTTTTTGACATAGCGAAGAATGCCCTAGCAATGGTCTAATACGACGGCCTTAGTCATTTCGACAGTCTCAACACAGGAGGACAATAATAATGGCCTTACGCAGCAGCTATTTCAATGTGCTTTACTAAGGCTAATAATAATATTGTCCCAATCATTCGAATTGCAGAATGAGCTGTCAGCGGGCACTCTCATAGATATTGCATTTTAATGAAATAAAATTTTCAGAACAAATTTTTGTTTTTCATGGCAAGCACACATTGGTGACAATGTAACACTTGCTCACAAATTCCAAACAAAGGCAAGGTTAGCCGGGAAGAGCCTTTCATTATATAAGGACAGCGTCACTTAACTAAGAGGTTTCATCAGGGAAAAGAAAACAATCGTTTGAAAAACACGTCATTTTTACTGCACCAACACTTAGTTCAAGCCGGAAAATTTCGCACTTTTATAAACCATACACAGGCTTCTATCTGAACAACAATATAAAATAACCTCGTGGCTTCGAGTCATGATGCTCTTTAAAGCTCTCTTCCCATGCCCCTTTGACTTCAGGAACGCTTTCTTCAGATTTTACTTTGATGTCAGGAGTCTGAGCATTGTTAATTATCTCCTGATAACAAAGGTAATAACAATGGTTGAAATGAATTGAAGCGCAGACTGAAGTACTTAACAATGGCTCTATAAACTCTATAGTGTAAACGAAAGGAGTTCAATAGGACGGAACAACTGAAAAGTAGAATTCCGATAAACCTTAAGCATGTTGCTTCAGGCATACAGCAACAAAAGCGCTTGTTACGCTACCACTTGTGTCGCCCTGTTGGGCTATTTAAGCAAGAAAATGCTTCAGTCCAGCAAAACATAAGCGAGCCCAGCATATAAAACACCAAATTAATCGTCTCAAATACTAACGCCATGCACGAAATATAAGTTGAATTCCTGCTTTCCGAATTTTTTTTTCAAATAACTGTAAGTAGTTACGTCGTATATATAAAACTCTATTTTGTGAGCAGAAAAATTCTTAGAAAATCACATAAGATTAAGGTTCAACAAGTTTTAAAATATCATGGGCACACCCATGTATCCTCACATGACTATGCATTTAATAGGTTGAATGTCATTAAGGGAGAAGCTACAAAACAATACAAAGAACGAATCGGGCTAAGGCACACCTGCTCTTTCTCCTCAAGTGATTTGCCTTCATTTATAATATCGTATGAGTCAGTACCCACGTCCTCATCTTCAACAGGTAAACTAGGTGTCACCTGAACATCATCTAGCGTCCTAATGGAAGACAGAATTCAGAAGGCCTAGATATCATAGATCAGGAACTGGAAAGAACTAATTTCGAAGTTAAATATACATATACAATATCACACATCAAGTAAGTAAAGCAAAATTCATGAAAACAAAAAGTTCCAAAAAGCAAACAAAACGAAGCCATCGTGCAGGCATATTGACGCAAAGGTCACGCAATACCAAATACAACACGAACTATAAATACAAACTCCCACGAGCTATTCAAAGTGTACCTATGGCCTACAGCTTATAAAATATTTAACAAAGAGTCTCTCTCTGACAGCAAGGAGTTGTGCCATGAAAGCGACATTTTTCACCCTGTCCGCGTATTTTGCTTGATTTGCTGATTGCCAAATCGATCAAAAAATGGCTACTCTGCCTGTCTAACTAACGGCTCGCTATCAGGCCACTAGAGTGCCTGCTTGTATGCTTATTTAATTTACACTTTCCTTTACATAACTACAGTACACAAGCACTATGCAAACTCACAGCCGTCCGGGAAAGCAAGACTTTAACGTGCAACGAGAGTTTTCTTGCTGCGCTTGTTCAAGGCTTCAGCATGTGCATGTGCAACTCAACATACTTGTCTTTAGCACAAAAAGCCTATCAGGTTCTATCCTTCTCAGTCGGTAAAAGACATATCTGAGATTCTCTAATGGATCTTCTTCCCGTATGCGAAGATGGCGACCTAAAATGATGTCTCAAAGATAACTTTTTTAGATGCAGCTTTTCCGGGCTGCGCTGGGATATCTTCAAGATGAAAGATGCACTTTAGCGGGGTTCGGTAATATGCATTTAAGACATGAACACAGAAACAAAACGTGATATCACTAAATTGATCCCAATACGGCCGTTCTTGATGGCATGCAATTGAACCCATATGCATCTAGGGTTTCGCAGCTTGGTCACCCTAATAAGTTGCTATAGATGCTATAGAGCCAAGACTAACGTGAGACCAATTGTTAATTTTATGCTCCTCCAAATTCACCAAGGGAAGCTCAAATTAGGAGCTAAGTATGTACGCAGTACAGGTAAAAGTCATCCAAGATTTGCTTGAGGAGACCTTGTCTGACGAAGCAAAGTGAAACAGGCATCAACCTTCATCTCAAAACAATATGGCTTAAGAGATTATATCGTGGCACCGTAGAGCGAAGCGTACCAGCCAAGGAACCCTTAAGCCTAACTTCTTTTCCTTCACATAAATACAAGAATCCGATGGAAGAACATGCATTCGCTGTATCCCCTTTAGGAGCTTAGGTACGCCTTTAAAAAAATAATAGGCAAATGGGTAAATTTGGAACATGCTACAATTTATCTGCTATTTACTGCTTAGGAGCTAAATATGCATGCCTTTCTTAGATATTCTTAATGCGTTGGTTTTCGCAAAGTGCTGCACTTGCAAGCATCAGCTTTAACCTTTGCTATTCATAAATTTGTGTGTGTGTGTGTGTGTGTGACATGGTAAAAATTGCTTGAGCACTGCTCCCTATGTTTGATTCAATAAAAGAAATCAAGCATTTTCTGCGCCTCTATTGATATGCGAAGGGGGGGGGGGGGCCATTTTAGATTTTATAAGAATTAGATGCAAGAAATAGAGGCGCGTCTGATATGCGATTCTAATAAAATTTCGCATTCTTTATTCTGAACTAATGCATGTTTAAAATATGATCAATGCAAATTAAAGCACGCATGCTAAAATGCGTATATTCCGTAGCCGATCCAAAGCTGTGACCGAAAATCTACGTTTTGCTGGAACCATCCATAGATAGTACCAGAAAATTCGTACCAAACACCATACGCTAACAAGAGCAACTGGTAGGCCATTTTATTAAAGAAGAATCATCATTCATATTTGATTCGACACCAATGAACTTATGAACAAGTTCCAGAACCATCTAGCAGACTGAGTGACCGAACAATTTCATTAATTCTCCATCACTAAATTTATGTAAAAATCCTTGCCACCGTACTAATGTTAGGTACAAACACCAAAACAAAAAGCCCAACATAAAAAGATGCTAAAAGCCTAGACAGAATTTCTACCAAGCTTAAGCGGTGGCACTTACTTCTTCCTTCGATAGCTTTCGAAATTCATCAATCCCTTACTATTCAAAGTCACGAGTAGAGCACCCTCTTTATCAAAGAAGTCTAATCTTAGAGGCTCGTAAAATACTTCCAAAATACTGCCTTCATACAAAATCTTGAACCCGTGAGTATCAGTCCGAAGAACTTTATACCTATAAGTAAAAGAACATTGTCTAACACGGCCGCACAAGTAACACATTTAACATAGGTATCATATAAATGTCTCAGCTTAATTGGTCCACGCTTATACAGGATCTGAGAAGAACATTTTATTTATGTGTCACAGTAGGATCGCTTTGAAACATATTAGGAAAAAATTCATACATGCAGTCTGCTACCGTGATTGTCAAAAAGCTCGATCTGTCAATGACACCCATGAGGTAAAATTACATAGAAACATATCATAGTAATACATACCATGCACAGACCCAGAAGAATACCGCTGAAGAAGGCACCATTGGGCAGTCTCTCAGAAAGTATTGCGAATTTGTAAACTGCTTAATTAGAGTTTCGTGGGACTACACGCAGTCTAAGGAATACATCTTACCAAGAGGCTACCTTGGGCTATGCACTACAAATATCTGATAGTTAACTTACTGCGCTTTAACAGGATCTTCATTGAGCGAACAATCGACTTCATATCTATGATACAAGCCATCCTTTTCACTGATCCTGATTCGTGCAGTCAACTTCTGAAGGACATCCAGTCTTAGCAGTAATGTAGAGTTCGAGTTGGAACTTCTTACATCAGCAGTAACACTATAACTATCAAACTGAACAGTGTTGGGTAGAACGCTATACACAACATCACCAGTCTTTAATGCCCGGTTTCTCCTAAAAGAAAAACAGCAGAGCAAATAATAGCTAAAATACAATTACATTTGCTGGATCCCACTTGACATCAACAAACCTATTGACACTTACAACGATCGTAATTCTGTTAGAATCAACCCTGTTGTGATGTCACAACACAAGCTGTGAATACACTAAGTACCACTACAACTACACAAAATGAAACAAGAAGTATGATAACGCAGGGTAATGCTTCAAACTATTTGCGACGGGACAAGTAGAGCACTTTCACAAAAGCAAGAGCAAAAAATTATATTCAGCAAGGTCCCAAAAAAGGCCCAAGATGTGACACTCACAGAGTTAAAAAAATCATAATTTCAACTAAACATTTAAAAAAATTAGAGCATGCTTACTCAAATTTAATTTTCATTCAAACCTGATTTGTTTGGTATTTAAATCTGATTTTTGGGATTTAAATCGCCTTTTTAAATTGCCCACATTCTTGCCAGGACATGGCTTAATAGGTAATTCAGCTGTTTTAATAGGCTATGCATTGGCTACAATTTAGCTTAACTATCTAAACAGGTAGATAACTGATTCATGCTGTAAAGCAAGTTAACAGCTGACTTTATTAATTGCATTTTTAACACACAAAAAACTAGCAAAGGATGCAGCCAATGTCTATTCCTTTTAAACTCAAAATGAGTACTTTACTTCAGGGCTAACCATTTGCTAGGGGCAGTTGAAGTTGTTATATGTGATGGACACAGAACAAATCAATGTGATAGATTCTTCTGTCAATCAGAAGGTTTCCTACTGTGTAATAAAGAGATAAGTTGAAGAAAGACCTTCCTACCAGTCTAACACTGATTGCTGTTGCACTACAACAGAATACAGCATTTGACAGCTTATCAGTAATGCATTTTTTAAGCAATCCTACTCAAGCAAAGTGATTCAACTGTCAATCAAGGTGCCAGTGCAAAGTCTAGTGGAAACGCAGCCGCATGAGTGTCTTTTGCATGCTTATGATATAGTGTACTTTTATAACTTCTGAACAAAAAGGCAAATTGGCACAATTGACTATAGATCACAGTCAAGCTATTTCACAGTTTTGGTTAGACAGTCCTTAAGAATTGCTGAATTTATTTCCAACGTTATCTGTTCATGCTGCTATTATTACCACAGATAGCAGACTCTACAATATTATTTATGACACAGAACTACACTCTAGCCAGCGAGTGATTAATACTTAAACTGTATACTGTCACTACTGCAAACTGCGATAAATTTTAATAATACAGATAGACAGACTGATAGAGATGGAGAGACAAAGTGATGCTGCAATTTTTCGTTGTTTTTAGTTGTTTTGACATGTTTATAAGACTTAGATGACAGGTAACTTGTATTTATTTGAATATTTTTAAGTAAAAAATTCAAAAATTAAAAAAATCAATATATATAACTCCTGAGTAAAATTAGTGTGTTTAAACCAAGATGACGTAAATTGGCCAACCCTCGAGACTCATGACACATGACAATCATGAGATTGAGCATACACTCCCATATTTAGAACTGCACTTAACTTACTAAACACCAGCCGCCAACATATAGTATCAAAATCTACACCCAAGGTCACTCCTGCAGAAAAGCATCGCCTGATGCCTCCACCCCAATAGCCTTTCTTGTCAACAAGCATCAAACGTATCAATCTTTCGATCCGACACATAATGCTTTAAATTTGCACATTTCTTTATTACTTATGCAAGCCTTTTTGACATCTTAACATGCCCTTGGTAATTTGTACAAATTATTAAAAATATCTCAAATACTAAAACTCTGTGGCTTGGACCAAGTCTAATCAGTTTGCACACAAATGGAAGTGCAAAAAGATGAAAATGCTACCTGTAAGAAAAACTGACACAGAATGCCTTGAGGACTAACTTTGGGATTACACAACTCAATGAAAAATGAACAGTACCTGCAAAACTCAGACTGATTCCAGAACTGAAAATGCTTCCGTCTAGGAAAAGTCAAGTAAAAATACACAAGTACATACCCACAGAAGCTACTTTGTTCACACTTTTTGAAGTTTCCTCTATCAACAGCAACACAACCATTTAATATAAATACTAGATGAATCAACAGCAGAACCCAGCTCATGTGGCAGCTAGAACAAGATAAAGAAAAGAGAATATTCGCAGGAGAATTGCCATCACTACTAAAACTATATGCCATAAGAAAAACCACTTCACAACAAGATAAGAGATAGCTCTATTCTTTCACGCAAAATACGACAGACACTGTAACAAAGAGATTTATGTCATGATGGAAATCAATTGTAACACTAGATGCCTTAAACATAAGCTTTGCCGACATTGATAGCAGAAATATTTCTTCAATTGGAAATTTCTAAACTATAGAAGTACTATATGCTTTCTGATGCTCTAACAATGGCAGTAGATTTGAAAGCCTCTACAAAGATCATCAATAATGATCATGCCATGCAAAATTTATGGGGTTGTAATGAAGTGCACTGCTGAGCAAAGGTCATTCTAATCAAGTAGCTTAACTAGTACTACAAAATACTGACTCACAACAATCCATCTGTGCACTACATTAATTTTGAGATACTCAGAAAACATATGATTATGCACAATGCATTAATTCTTGCCATAAACAGGAATGCTGGTGACCAGAAGCTGCCCAGAGGATTGAGTACATGTCCTAGATGAGTCTTATCCACAAAAATGATATTCAGTCAGAATGAAGGGCTTGCTTCCCCTGATTGCGACTGCATTTACTTGCTTTGCTTTAAAACTTAGATAACCATAAGCCACACTAAAAGAACCATTAAGACTTAACAACAATTCATACAAGCAAGATATGAACTAACCTCCTCATTGCCTCAAGCTTTGCCTTTGGATGACCTTGTCTGGATGAATATGCACCCATTCCATAGGTACCAAACTAAGCCAATGCAAAACCTTAAAAATCTTAACGATAATAATACAATTAACACACTACATGCTATCCTAGGCCACTAAAGCCACAGCAAACCCGCTAACACTACAATATTATTTCCACAATAATGTCAGGCATCAAATAACATACGAAAAAAAATGCAATTCATTTACATCACAATGATATGACAGTAAGTACCTAAACAACCAATCCCAAGTAATAACAGTCATGGTTAAAACAGGAAATCATTCCAGGTTGTGATTTACAGAAGATTGACTATTTCAAACTTAATGTTGCATTCTTCTCAAGCTTGTGGTTTCTCTCTCTCTTGCCACCTATTTGCAAATTATCATAAATCCTACATAGCATATGCCTACTTGAGTGCTCAAGTTCCCTCAAAAGCCCTGCAACCTGAGCACATCAGATAACCAATTGGGCAACATAAATAAAGCAACTAAGTATTAGCTTCAATTAACCATGGTTTATCATCCTTAGCCACACTTTTCCTCACAATGGTCTAGCTCTGATAGCGCTATTGTCATTTGAGATGTAACAGTAACACGACACCATAGCATCCATAGCTACCATTGACACATTAACTATAAAATTAGATTCCCAAATGGGCCTTGCCTTCAGAAGCACAGCTATGCAAACGTTTTTGGTAGGAACTTATCGCTCTTAACTCCACTCCAAATATTGAGATTCAAGTTTTTTAGAGTAATTCCTGAGATACTTAAGCACCAATTTAGCACAAGCACCAATTAAATCATTGTCACAATGTCGTATATATTGATGCTGTTCCTGCCGCATTCGTTCTTAATGCTTTGTTATCAGAGAAATTTGCTGGTAACTGGCAACACAGAAAAGATCAAAGCTTCATGGCCTAGTTCGACACTTCAAGGCAGGTGGGCATGGCCACCATATCTTCAAATAAATCAATATTGTGGTACTATGCCTACCAACCACCAACACGTAAATCATAACTAGCAAAGAGCAGCTGCTTTAACTTGGAGAAAAATTAGCGACAGCACGAGGAGCAAAGCCAAAGCTCCAGCATTGACGCAGAAAAAGAATCACAATAAGTTTCGTAAAGACTACCTTGTCGTTTCGCCAACATGTACTTCACCATCATGCAAAACGAGCAGCGACTTGTTTTTTCCGCTCTTACGATGACAAGGACACTGGCGATTTAAAAGAAATGCTTCCTAGGTTCAACAATTCTTGTATGAAATATTACCTAACCTTCCTTTGATAGAATTGCTTTTCGCAAAAAACGCTATATGGGATCAGGCTTTCCCTATTACTGGGTCGATAACCCACGAAATGCCAGCATCTCATTTGCCTTACAAGCTCTTGTGAGTGGTTATGGCTGCGGCTTTTGTGCTTCTTAACTTACAAAATTCTCTGGCTCCGAGAAATAATCCAACAAAAAGCTGGAGTTGTATGAGTAAAAATCCAGTAGGGGTGCAAATAAATGTTAAAATTCATCGCTTGACGCTTGCCACCACAAAGAACTTAATACAGGTTGGCTGGAACCCAATCCCATTTGAACACGCTGATCAACGCCACGGGCGCTTCCAGAAAAGGTACCAAATCCGAAGGTCAGACATTGTCGCAATCTGAACATGAATTGCCGCGTCAGTAGCACATTTACAAATTGAACGTTAACGTAACCTTAACGAACATGAACCAAGCAGATACGAGGGTGGTTTTCCACCTAACCCAATATTTTCTTAAGTTACACTTAACGGAGTTAAGGAGCGGCGGTGGTGGCTTATCGCATTTCCAGATATAAATAAATTCGAACTTTTTCAGATTTAAATCGTCCTCGGAGGGCAAAATCGTTACTAATATTATGCAAAATGGGTTCACGATAATTGTCTAGGAAGTGATCTTTACTCATGCCAGGGTGCTTATAAATACATGTAAATTCAGGGCTTTTCCTACGGTTCAGGAATGCTTTAGCTATCTATCTATCTATCTATCTATCTATCTATCTATCTATCTATCTATCTATCTATCTATCTATCTATCTATCTA
>QQSS02041551.1:0-18527 GCA_003687565.2 Craspedacusta sowerbii
AAGACGTTCAAGTTAACTGCGCCTATTTCTTTGACACTAGTTGTTTCTTCATTAGGCACGCGGCTGGACAACGTAAACACTACGAAAACTTTCCTCAGAGTGATTACTAAAACAGCTTGCCTCTAGGTACCGATGTATACAGGGTATTTACGTATAGGCCAATATGTCACAATAGACTTGCTCAAATTTTCTTATGAACAACTGCTGATATGCTGGGGTGACTGTAGGGCACGAGCGCTTCAAAGGCAGAATTAGCTAAGAGTAGTATTGGAACTAAGTGGAATTTTAGACGGTATGATATAGTAGCACATAGAATTATGATAAGGTAAGGCTGTTAGAAAGGTATCACTACTAAAAGTAGAGAGTATGAAAAAAAAACTTCGCGCGCGCGTACTAACGATACGTCGATAAGCACGAAAAGGGAACCGAAAGGAATGAAATCATAAAATCGTGAAATATTAGCCACGTAACAAAGCTATGTCACTGCTATTGGAAACTCTCGAACGTTTTTGCAAGGTTTGTTGTCGTGCTATCCACCGTCTTCATTGGATCGGAACTGTTTATCTTATACTTTGGAGGGCCACATTTGCACAAGTTCATTAAAGATGCTACGTCAAGGCTAGCCTGCTTTTTCACTGTGTTGCTAATAGACGTGGTCGTAAACAACATATTGCTTACCGTTGTAAAGAACATGTATGGTCGGCTTTGGGGAACAAACAAGGTGTTCAGATGCTAAACAAGTGGGTTGAAATAGGAGGTGAAGAACAGATTTTTCGATCAACTGCATAGACGCCACATTTTCTGGCCTGATGTCTGTATTTTGTTGTTAACCGCTTATCACGTGATATCGATTTACCAGCTGCTTGTAATTGCGTCTAATAAATACTTAAGTTGCCTTAATAGAGATCCCTGAGAGATAGAACGACCAGCGATTCTTAAATGTGTCTTTTCGTAGAGTAAGCTGAACTCGTAGCTTAGACGTGCATGCAAGATATTTCGAGTTGGACCTCACATGGTTACAACTCATAATCTTTCAGTGTTAACAACTATGCATTTGTAAAGATAAGGTCGGTATGGCAGCTTAAGAAAAACGTGACGATAAAACTGGCAATTCGAAAGCAAGGAAGGCCAATTTCTCTATATTCGTTCCATACAGAATCTTTGCTGTTTTTTGATTTTTATTGTTGTTTTAGGTTACGCTCTGATACATGATTAGCGTGAACCAAAGAAGGCTGTTTATTTAATTGATAACACCTACCCTTAACGCCTAACTTAACCATCTATTATGATCTATTCTCAGTGTACAATATCTACCATATAAATTCTTCTTTGACAAAACGACAATTCGGAACTGCTTGCTCCATCAACTATTTTTAAAAAAAAGCTGTCGCCATTAACATCGGATGTCAATCGAATGGTCGACGTGTGACTGGACTTTAACATGCGAAAAAAGAAATAAAAAATGAATAAAAACACCCGGAATGAACTCCAATCTTTGGAGTTACAAAGGGTAACCTTTGTTATATATATATGTGATATTGGTGGTGCTGCTATGCTTCGTAGCACTGGTCTTTAATATGTTCCCATAAAAACAAAAAGTGAGTAGTTTGTGTAAAGTGTTGTGTACCAAGAGCGGCTCTAACTTATCATAACTATCATAACTATCATAAATCACAATACCAGCAGAAATTAACAGAACACATATTCCTTATAAGTTTCTAGTCCCATTGTAGCTACAGCGACTTGACAGTATGACCTGCTCTCTTCATCTTTTGCCCTGCATGTCGTTTGTCAATTTTGCTTCTGTCTCCGAAAAATTCTACAATCTTCTCCAAGTCTAGCCGTGGATATTTTTCCTTGACTTTCTCCAAAACTCCTCTTAGCAACTGAGACAATGGATTGATTCCATTTTCTCCCTCCTTGTCTTCTAAACTTTCGATCACCTTCAGCGCGACTTGGATGATGCCTTCCAATCGCTGTAATCTGACACCCAATGACTCAATTCCAACCTTAAAAGAACGGAATGTTATTAGAAAGTATGAATGTTGTTAGATTAAGTATAGACTGGACCTAATGCACAACATTTAATAAGTTTTGCTCGGATACAACACTTATGACTGGAAATAGGGTGTTTTTTCTTTAAAGAGATCGATCCTGTAAAAAGCCTTCAAAAGCGTTCAAATAAATTTCAAAGCTGACCTTGCCACTCTGGAATGCACTGAGCAGTTTCTTAATCAATTCCTCGTGCCTAACAAGCAATGCTTCCAAATCAACTTCTTCTTTCTCGGTTGGTGGCAAGGGCTTGGTTTCATCATCTTTGTAGTGATCGCCACTCATGCTATCAGCGTCAGGTACAGCAGCGAATGATGGCCGACCATGCGCGATGTTGACGCAGGCAAAGCTGAGAGCGACAATGAGCAAGAGCTTCCCCATCATGTCCTGGATGAAAAGAAAATGAGGACTTGCGAGAATGACGGCCTAAATGTTCCACTCTTCCGACAGTTCCATATTATTCTTGCTCAAATACACTTTGCACAAATTCAAATGTCATCAACTTTTGGTTAAAGAAAGATTCAAGGAAAGAAACTCGATATACATACACATTGTATCGACAACTCGATGTTCCTTTTCGAGGTAGTTTATACCGTAAGCGTCTTATATGTTCATAATTCGGAAAGATTTCATAAACTCGGCGTTTAATCAAAAATAACGATGCTATTGGAGGCTACAAAACCACTGTCAGACTAGAATTACGGATTTCAGCACATGTGAAGTTGTAATAATTTCTATAAAAATGGGGTAAACGGAAAAGGTAATAAAAGTCGCACATTGATGTGGTTCATATCGATGTCGTAAAGGCACTTAAGTTGAAAGTTCTGTGCAAGCTCACTACTGGCCAGTGACAGAGGTAATATACAATTTATGGAAGAATCTACTTACTGGCTTATCCAAGCAGGCGAATCAATTCGGACAACTTTCTAAAGTTCGCTTCGCTTCCTCTGTGGGAGTCATCAAACTGTGGAAGTGCCAGTTTATAGGAGCTCTTTTATACTGCTCTCAGCTGTTAATCGCTCCTGAGCGAATTTTTTAGACTTTGCCTAGAGTGTGCAAGATTGAAAGAACAACTTTTCTGCCACGCTTGGTGATGTCGTGCGCCTTGCTTCCGAAACGGTCATCAAGGGTTTGATCATAGCCCCATCGGCGGACCACGAGTTTAGAAAAAAAGCGGTATAAAAAAGTGCCAGGTGACACTGGAAACTTGTTCTGCTAGTTCGAGTAAGTCCTTCAAGTCACATTTGTATTAAGTGTGAAACGCGCTTTCAACTACTGGAGTGCTGTTCGATTTCAAACGTTAAAAGTTTCATTCGCGACTAGCTTGTGCGACATTACAATCTTAATGCTAATCTGATGCTGAAACGCAATAATGCTTCTGGTGGCAATACTTCATAAGTTATGTGCCAACACTCACGTTCAAATCTTATCGATTGATGCGTCGATGAAATTGCGTTCCTTCTCCATAAACCAACAGGAATTAGTCATCTCTTAACACTTGACGTTCAATTGTATCTGCAGATCTCAACCTTAGTTCTTCTTTATCCTTATTTCTTACTGGATAAATTCTGCTAATTTGTTCCTATTCTACATAAACATTTTGGTCAGTTCTCCATCAATGACTTTTGGTAGTTTCTTCATCACTATTTATGAAGTGCAAAGAGGGAAAGATTATTGATAACTTTAATAAACAAATTTCTTCTCCAATTTCCATTCCGACGAAGTCGTTCAGTCATTAGAAGTAAGTTAAGAGCATTTCACTAAATATCTTAGACCTGGGGATCCTTCCAAGTTTTCTTTAGCCGGTTGTAATGCCAGCCATCTTGGAGTGGGCTTTAAGACATTACAACACTGGGACGGGCAATCGCTCAGGAATAGTGGTGGCTTCTCATGACGTGAACCACCTTATCAAAAACAAGCGAATTCATCATACCGAAAAGCTACGATCTGCTCCTAAATCATTCCGAATTGCCACGAAGGTCAATATGGCTGGGTTTTTCCTGAGAGGGGCCGTTCATAGAAGAGTTCGGTCATCTTCGTCATAGCGGCACCGTTAATCGCTTGCCAATTATGCTTGCATGTATATGCTTGCTTATTAACTCATCGAATAAAGACGAATTCATTACTTATTATTGATTACTTTATAAGTTTATTTAGTGTTAGTCGATTATGAATTTGAATATTAATGAAGAATTCAAGAATCCAAGCTACATAACTTAGGCGAAGTCGAGAAATCGTCGGCATGGCTTCGGTAATTTAATATACTTAAGGAAGAAATAACGAAGCAGCGATATTGGCTGGCCAACGACACACTACATGATTGCGACCTGAGAAGCTTCATGCGCTGTCTCTTACGAAAAACAAGGTGAAACCGCGACGAATTGCATATAAAAAGCGAAAAGTCCATTTAGCGAACTGGAATCCACCTCCCGCGATGACAATATACGGCAGACTTACCGGGACGACTGCACGCCAACTTTGCCTGTAAATCTAAAAATTTGCCAAACGGCTTAATTTTAGTCGATATGGCTTAACAAAACCTACAAAATAAATTCCCGATATCCTTTCATTGTAGCTTTCCCGAACAGCAGTGTGCAATAAAAATAGGGTTTCATTTTCAGTAATTTCTACTTCCTATGAGGAAGCCTCCTTTTGACAGATCATTTTGATTAAGTTGTGTACCTTTTTAGCCCGTCAGGATTGCATTGCTTCTTCGAGCATGCTAAGTTGGTACAAACTATCGCTTATCTTTTAGGGAGTAAGTTTTATTTTCTAAATATTTGAATTTGAATATACTGTGTCGGGTTAAGAGTAGTGCCTTAACACTAGGCAATCAATTACTTATCTGGCTTGCCTGAGATGCGATTCTTAGTCGAGAGCAGAGCACTTGAGAGTTACAATTTGTGTTAGAGGCATGCTCAAAGCCATGAGTCAACGATAAGAAATTTAAGATTTTAAAGAAATACACAAATTTAAGATTACATGATATGCATATATAGATTGTAAGCCTATTAAGAATCTACTTACTGTGATAAGTAGTCGTCATTGTGATACTTTGCACTAGATTCTTATAGGTTAAGTTTGACGTTTACGAGTTTCTCTTTGGAGGGAAGTGAACATAAGGACAACATAGTTGTAGGGAGGACGAATAGAATACATGGTGATTTCATCAACATGACGTTATTCGAACTGAATATTGAGCCAGAGAACTTTATTCTCATATCGATTTTTCAAACACTTAGTCCCTGCATTTTCTTTTAGTCCTCAGGCATTCTGTTCAGTTAGGAATAAAAGATTAAATACCTATGTAAGGTCAAGGTTGTAACCTGGTTGCACATGTGAACATCAATTCTAGTTTTTTTAGTGCTAGCTGTAGTCCAAGTGCTTTTCCACGAAAATTCCTAGTCGAGTGTTTAATTTATATGAACTAATTGTACTGTAGTTATCCTTAAGATTGCTTAATTACGGAACGGTAACTGAATGCCGGGTGGTGGATGCTAACGTTACCTGTTAAACTTGAGCACGAAGCCTCTCTGCTCTGAATAAGTGGAACACTTTTTTTTCCCAGCTTAAAACAAAAGCCCGACGCACGTTTGGCCTGAGACTTTAAGTTGGAGTTCCACTGGAATCTCAAATCAAAACTCTGGAACGGAAACCTTTAGACAGTCTTGCACGGAGATCCGGCAAGCAAAAAAGCTACAGAATTATACAGTGTCCTTATTCATTCTTTTCTGGCACACCAATGGAGCCACATGCGTAATAATAATTAACAGAATATTTGCTGCTATTTCAGGTTTCATTCACTTGCATCTGTAAGGATTACACCGCATGACCGGCCCTCTTCAACTTTCGCATAGCACTTCGTTTCTCAATCTTAATGGCTCCGAGAAAGTTAAAGATCTTCTCTAAATCAAGCCCTGGATATTTTTCTATGACTTTCTCCAAAACTCCTCTTAGCAACTGAGACAGTGGATTGATACCATTTTCTCCCTCCTCGTTTTCTAAACTTTCGATCACCTTCAGCGCGACTTGGATGATGCCTTCCACTCGCTGTAATCTGACACCCAATGACTCAATTCCAACCTTAAAGCAAACGAAAGCAAGTTTTAAAAACATTAAAGTTTATTCTCTTGCCACACTGTAGTCATGGTGACAAGGATGACATGCAAGCCACCAATGAAACCATCCCCATGTCGAATGGAAAGGCGCAGTGAAGAATGAGGGCGCGCGATAACATTGGAGAATCACTCGTCTCGGAAGTTACAGTCATGGCAATGAACATGACATAAAAGATTCTCACTCCCCTTAAGGAAGGAGCGGGCTAACTGCGATGACCAGAACAATAGACTACGTATAAACTGGAATTAATACATAAATTTAATATGCTTTGCTTGAAGACTGCACTAATGACTGGAAATAGGGTATTTCTTGTTAAAAAGATCGATCTTGTCGAAAGCTTAGGAACAAAGCTTTCAAAGAAATTGTAAGTCGTACCTTGCCACTCTGGAATGCACTGAGCAGTTTGTTAATCAATTCATCGTGCCTGACAAGCAATGCTTCCAAATCAACTTCTTCTTTCTCGGTTGGTGGCGTGGGCGTGGTTTCATCATCTTTGTTGTGATCGCCACCCATGCTATCAGCGTCACGTACAGCAGCGAATGATGGCCGACTATGCACGATATTGGCGCACGCAAAGCCAAGAGCAACAATCAGAACGAGCTTTCCCATCATCTCCTGGATGAAAAGAAAACCATGAATCGTGAGTAGGATTGTTTTCATGGTCCACTCTTCTAAAGTTGTATACTTTTAGACTTAGTTGCATATTACTGGAATTATGACTGCGGTATTAGGTGAATATGTAAGAAATTCTATAGAAATGGGGTACACGGAAAAGGTAATACACAAAGGTCGATGTGGTTCATATGGACGTTGTACAAGCACTTCAGTTGATAGTTCTGTTCAAGCTCACTACTGGCCAGTGATAGAAGGAATGTACAAATCATGGAAGAATCTACTTACTGGTTTATCCAAGCAGGCGAATCAATTCGGACACCTTCCAACAGATTGCTTCGTTTCCTCTGTGCGAGTCATCAAATTGTGGCAGCGCCAGTTTATGCGAGCTCTTTTATGCTGCTCGCCGCTGTTAATCGCTCCTGAGCGAATTTTTTAAACTTTGCCTAAAGTGTGCAGGATTGGTAGAACAATTTTGCTGGCACGCTTCGGTTATATTGTACGCCTTGCATCCGAAACGGTCATCAATGGTTTGATCATAGCCCCACCGGCGGACCACGAGTTTAGAAAAATGCGGTATAAAAAATGCAAGGTGACACTGGAATCCTGTTCGGCTGGTTCGAGTACGTCCCTCAAGTCACATTTTTTATCAAGTGTGAGAAGATGTTTCAATTGGTTGACTACTGTTTGATTCCAAATGCTGAAAGTTTCATAGTATTTCACGACTAGCTTGAGCAACGTTGTAACCTAAATGCTAATATAATACTGAAACGCAATGAAGCTTCTGGTGGCAATACTTCATAAGTTATTTGTCAACACAATACGTTCAAATCTTATCGATTGATGCTTCGATGAAATTTCGTTCCTTTTCCATAAACCAACAGGAACTAGTCATCTCTGAACAATTGACTTTCAATTGCATAGGCAGATCTCAACCTTCATTCTTCTTTATTCTTATTTCTTACTTGATAAATTCTGCTAATTTGTTCCTATTCTACAAGAACATTTTGTTTGGTTCTCCATCATTAATTTTTGGTAGTTTCTTAATCGCTATTTATGAAGGGCAAAGAGGGAAAGATTATTGATAACTTTAATAAAAGAATTCCTTCTCCAATTTCCATTCCGACGAAGTCGTTCAGTCATTAGAAGTAAGTTATGAGCATTTCACTAAATGTCTTAGACCTGTGGCTCTTTCCAAGTTTTCTTTTGTCGGTTGTAATGCCAGCCATCTTGGAGTGGGCTTTAAGACGTTACAACCCTAGGACGGACGATCGCTCAGGAACATGTGTGGATTCTGGTGACGTGAACCTTATCAAAAACACCACCTTATCAAAACAAGCAATTTATCACACCGAAAAGCTACGATTTACTCCTCAACCATGCCAACATGCCGCGAAGGTAAACATTGCACGCAGGTCAACATGGCTGGGGTTTTCCTGAGAGGGGCCGTTCGTAGAAGCCTTCGGTCAACCTCGTCATAGTGGCACCGCCTATCGCTTTTAACAATTATGCGTGCATTTATATGCTTGCTTATTTGATCATCGGATAAAGACGAATTCATTACTTATTATTGATTACTTTATAATTTTATTTAGTGTTAGTCGATTATGAATTTGAATATTAATGGTAATTTATGCCTAAAACTATCCTAAGCAGGGACCAGTGCGACTTGCGTTCGTTTTTGACGACCTGAGTCGATAGAACATACAATTAATCCTGAACCATTGAAACAGTCACAGCTGCGGATTTGCTATTAATTACCTGGCGATGTTTATTCACGAATCCAGGCTACATAACTTAGGCGAAGTCGAGAAGTAGTCAATGGCTTTGGTAAATGAATATACTTAAGGAAGAATGAAGAAGCTCTTTTGACTGGCCAAAGACAAACTACATGATTGCGACCTGAGAAGTTTCATGCGCTGTCTCTTACGAAAAACAAGGTGAAAGCGCAATGAATTGCATATAAGAAGCGAGAAGTCTATTTAGCGAACTGGAATCCACCTCCCGGGATAACAATATACGGAAGACTTAACCGGACGACTGAACTCCAACTTTGCCTGTAAATCTAAAAATTTGCCAAACAGCTTAATTTCAGTAGTTGTGGCTCAACTAATAAAAGCTACAAAATGGCTTTCCGATATTCTTCTACCGTAGCTTTTCTGAACAGTACTGTGCACATAAAATTAGGTTTCATTTTCAGTAATTTCTACTTCTTATGAGGAAGCCTCCATTTGACAGATGATTTTGATTAAGTTGTGTACCTTTTTAGCCCGTCAGGATTGCATTGCTACTCCGAACATGCTTAGTCGGAACACAATGGCGTAATTCTCAGGGAGTAAGGTTTATCTTCTAACTATTTGAATTCGATTATACTGTGTTGTGTTAGAAGCAGTGACTTTGACAGTAGGCAATCAATTACTTATCTGGCTTGCCTGAGATGCGATTCTTAGTCGAGAGCAGAGCACTTGAGACTTACAATTTGCGTAAGAAGCATGCTCACATCCATTAGTCAAAGATAAGAAATTTAAGATTTTAAAGAAATACACAAATTTAAGATTACATGATATGCATATATAGATTGTAAGCTTATTATGAATCTACTTACTGAGATGCGTAGTCGTCATTGTGATACTTTGCACTAGATTCTTATAGGTTAAGTTTGACGTTTATGAATTTCTCTTTGGAGGGAAGTGAACATAAGGACAACATAGTTGTAGGGAGGACGAATAGAATACATGGTGATTTCATCAACATGACGTTATTCGAACTGAATATTGAGCCAGAGAACTTTATTCTCATATCGATTTTTCAAACACTTAGTCCCTGCATTTTCTTTTAGTCCTCCTATCTCGTCAGGTATTTTGTTCAGTTAGGAATAAAAGATTAAATACCTATGTAAGGTCAAGGTTGTAACCTGGTTGCACATGTGAACATCAATTCTAGTTTTTTTAGTGCTAGCTGTAGTCCAAGTGCTTTTCCACGAAAATTCCTAGGCGAGTGTTTAATTTATATGAACTAATTGTACTGCAGTTATCCTTAAGATTGCTTAATTACGGAACGGTATCTGAATGCCCGTTAGTGGATGCTAACGTTACTTATTAAACGTGTGCACTAAGCCTCTCTGCTCTGAATATATAGAACACCTTTTTTCCAAGCAAAAAGCAAAAGCCCGACGCACGTTTGGCCTGAGAACTTTAGTTGGAGTTCCACTGGAATCTCAAAAACTCTGGAACGGAAACCTTTAGACAGTCTTGCACGGAGAGCCGACAAGCAAAAGAGCTACAGAATTATACCGTATCGTTATTCGTTCTTTTCTGGCACACCAATGGAGCCACATGGAGCCACATGCGTAATAGTAAATAACAGAATATTTGCTGCTATTTCAGGTTTAATTCACTTGCAACTGTAAGGATTACACAGCATGACCAACCCTCTTCAACTTTCGCATAGCACTTCGCTTCTCAATCTTAATTGCTCCGAGAAAGTTAAAGATCTTCTCCAAGTCTAGCCGTGGATATTTTTCCTTGACTTTCTCCAAAACTCCTCTTAGCAACTGAGACAGCGGATTGATTCCATTTTCTCCCTCCTCGTCTTCTAAACTTTCGATCACCTTCAGCGCGACTTGGATGATGCCTTCCACTCGCTGTAATCTGACACCCAATGACTCAATTCCAACCTTTAAAAAAGAACGGAAACTGTCAAGTCAAGTCTCAAAAACATGAAAGGTTAATCTCTTGCCACACTATTCATGGTGACAAGGATGACATGCAGACCACCAATGAAAACCATTCCTAGGTCGAATGGAAAGACATGCAGTGGAAAATGAAGGCACGAGTTAGCATTGGAGAATCACTCGTCCCGGAAGTTGCAGTCGTGGCAATGAACAGGACAAAAGATTCTTCCTCCCTTCATGGAAGGGGTGGGCTAACTACGAAGACCAGAACAATAGATAAGTATAAAATGGAATTAATACATAAATTTAATATGCTTTCCTCGAAGACCACACTAATGACTGGAAATAGGGTATTTCTTGTTTTAAAGATCAATCTTGTTAAAAGCCTAGAAACAAAGCGTTCAAATAAATTTTAAGGCTCACTTTGCCACTCTGGAATGCACTGAGAAGTTTGTTAATCAATTCCTCGTGCCTGACAAGCAATGCTTCCAAGTCAACTTCTTCTTTCTCGGTTGGTGGCGTGGGCGTGGTTTCATCATCTTTGTAGTGATCGCCACTGAAGCCATCAGCGTCACGTACAGCAGCGAATGATGGCCCACTATGCACGATATTGGCGCACGCAAAGCCAAGAGCAACAATCAGAACGAGCTTACCCATCATCTCCTGGATGAAAAGAAAACCATGAATCGTGAGTAGGAATGTTTTCATGGTCCACTCTTCTGAAGTTGTATACTTTTAGACTTAGTTGCATATTACTAGAATTATGACTGCGGAATAGGTGAATATGTAAGAAATTCTATAGAAGTTGGGTTAACGGAAAAGGTAATACACAAAGGTCGATGTGGTTGACATGGACGTTGTAGAAGCACTACAGTTGATAGTTCTGTACAAGCTCACTACTGGCCAGTGATAGAAGGAATGTACAATTTGTGGAAGAATCTACTGACTAGTTTATCCAAGCAGGCGAATCAACTCGGACACCTTCCAACAGATCGCTTCGTTTCCTCTGCGCGAGTCATCAAACTGTGGAAGTGCCAGTTTACAGGAGCTCTTTTATGCTGCTCTCAGCTGTTAATCGCTCCTGAGCGAATTTTTTAACTTTGCCCAGAGTGTGCAAGATTGGAAGAACAATTTTGCTGGCACGCTTGGTGATGTCGTACGCCTTGCATCCGAAACGGTCATCGATGGTTTGATCATAGCCCCATCAGCGGACCACGAGTTAAAAAAAAAATGCGGCATGAAAAATGCAAAGTGACGCTGTAATCCTGTTAAGCTAGTTTGAGTACGTCCCTCGAGTCACATTTGTATCAAGTGTGAGATAAACATTTCAATGGGTGGGCAGGTGTTTCGTTTCAAAAATAGCTTGAATTGTCAGTTTCATAATATTCCACGTCTAGCTTGTGCAACACTACAACCTTAATGGTAAACTAATATTGAAACGCAGTTATGCTTCTGCCGGCAATACTTTAAAGGACATTTGCCAACACTCAAGATTAAGCTAATCGTGTGATGCTTTGATGAAAATGCGTTCCCATTCTTTAAAGCAACAGGAATTAATCTTCTCTGAAAACTTGACGTTAAATTGTATCTACAAATTTCAACGTTTGTTCTACCTTATCCTGTTTTCCTACTTGATTTTCCTATTAGATTCTGCTTATGGTGCTTCATGTTCCCATTCAACAAGAACAATTTTGTGTGCATACCATTAACTGCCTTTAACCGTTGGTTAATCACTCATTTATTTATGTAGGGACAAGGAAGGCAAAATTATTAATAACTTTTACAAGAATTCCTTCTTCAATTTTCATTCCAAAGATTTCGTTTTCATCTTCGATTGTCAACTTCGATCCTTTACGTCTGGGTGGAAGAAATGGTGAAGGCAGTGCAATTTTTCTACAAAAGCCTATACAAAGAAAGGTTTTAGCATATATGCGCAGCCTACGTCGTTCCGTCTAAAAATCAATAGAGCTAAGCATCCCGTTGAGGATCTTAATCATAAATGAAGCTATAATGGAATTCTCATAAAAAGCTCATACATGATGGACCTACTTTACAAGAAAGGAAGTAACAGTGATGTCCTGATAGCGGCATAACAGGTTAAGACTGTGACGAAGAAACATCATATCAAGTAGTTCATTTGGCTTGACCGTACAGATTATGACGAGGAGCATAGTTGCAATTCTTTCAGTAGAGACCATCTTCTGCAAGGAGCTCGCAATCCCAGGAAATAGCTGCTTCCACATATCGTTGATGCTCTAGCAGCCAACCCATTCAAGAACAGACCATAGCTCATTTTCCCTATTTACTGATTTCAAACTTTGGTCCTAGCGAGCATCCAAACGTTTGACCATGTATTTATGAAACATATGTGCGATTCGATCATGTTTTCTTACTTCGTTCCACTTCACTACATCTCTCATCAGAATGACCATGAGAAGTTCTTTAATGAAGTAAACGGTTGAAAATGTTTGCGCCAAGGGCAGCATCTCAGGCCAAGGCACTGCATATACATTGCATCCAGCGGGTACTTCATGCATTTATTTGCTTGTCATTGCTGCTTTGCAAACGCGGTGGTTATTCCTTCTTTATTTCCTGTGTTGTTGGAGAATTGGCACTAAAGCAGATCGGGCGCTTCAATTCCAATTAGCATTGCTATGAAGGGCCCTCCTTCCAACTTATGGTACATACGTTAGTGATGGGTCGTTTGTTAACGAGCCGACTCTGTCACATGAACAACGGGACGCACAAATCTGAAAAGCCTACTCTTTATTCTTTTAAACATAGCGTATAGAAATTGCGATATAGCAATTTATATATTATAAATTATTAGAAATTTATACACTTCATCAAAGAATAAACAATGGCATACTTCTTTATAGCATAGAAATTTAATCCTTATATGATGAAGGATATGGAGTCTATTTAATACAATGGACTATTACTTCCTGGGAGCAACACGAAAATTACAAATATGTAAGACTAGAGGCATTCTCATTCCGAATCAGTCTATTACTGTTAATGATACACGAGTTGTCAAACTTGCAGCATAGCAAACAGCGAGCGATGAACGATGGCCTAGCAAGAAAGCGATAGTAACCCAGTCGAAACTCGGAGGATCGTAAGATCAGCTGCAAACGGGAAAATTCACGACAATGAGTTGGAAAACAGCAGCGTGTACAGTTTCCCAATTAAAGATTTCATTCAGAGCCAGCTCTACGCACAACTTACACCAAACATGAAAACTGTGCAACCAAATGTGAAGGTAGCGGAGCCTGGACAAAGCAGCGTTCCTGCTTGTGTTGGCTGAGATGCTATTGAATTCAGCACATCAGGGGTTGGAAAGATATCCACTCTGGTACGAAGGCCTACTCCGCGACCCACAACACGTAGATCATCCACATGGACGAGCTTATGGAAAGGTCCTTGTCTGTAGCATAACAAGGCCAAATTGATGTTACATTAATTAAAATGTGTGCGACCGATCTCAAGCCAGTTTCAGTCATGGAGGAAGAGGCTTCAGAGATTATAGTAAAAGAATCCTATGAAACAATTCCAAGCAGGAAAGAATTTCTGCATCATTTATTCCTAGTTTCATTTCAAGACCTGATACATTCTTCAACAAATTGGGAATGTATTGCGCAAGCCAAACGGTATTAGCCGAAACGCTAATTGTTCGTCTGTTAGGGTCTACGGGTTAGATACAAACGTGTAATAGTATTCCTTATTTTTAATAAAGCCATGCATATTTCAAGAATATGAGGCATTGTACGTATGCCTCGTTAAGTTATGTAATTAGTACTGTTTCAAACTTAGGATACTCAAAGTCAGACTTATAGCAAATATGAGTTAAAGATTCGTTCGCGAGCCGAAAGAGCAAGAATGCCAGTCACTAGAGTTTGCGCATGCATACGAATTTTCTTGTTGACGGGAAAAATAAATTCTTGAGTTTTCAGTCTTAAATGAAATACGAAAAGAAAAACTGGACAAAAATAGTATCGAGATGACTCTAACCAGAGCCACGCAATCTTTGTCATAAGGTCAATCAGCGCGTAAGCCATTTCCTGTAATGTGCGTAATGAAAGAGAAGCAGCGGAGAATTTACTTTTCTTTTCTTAAATATCTTAGAAACTGCTTGGGTAACCAAAGCACAGGTTAATAATAGCTGACTCAGGGCTTCTTCTGACCCCACAGGGAAGCCTAAGTCACTTGATAGGTGGCTGCAAGACATCACAAACGGAGAGGAGCTTTCCATCACCTACCATTTTTCTAAACTTCGCTCGCATAGCCAGGACTCGTCCAACCATCAGCGCTTATAGCGACTTGGAAGAATGTACCGATTTTGCATTCTCGTTGTGCATATCAAGACACAACTTCAATCCTAATTTCGTAGTAGTGATAAGAAAAGAAATATTCGTCATTGGGCTTACCGTTGCAAAAACAACCGCGCCCCAATCCTCACGTCGATACTGTCGGAAACAACGTCGTTTCTTTTCCCGAACCTCTCCATCAGAACCTCCGCCATTAATAACGCAGTTGGATGGAAGCATTCAACCATGATGCGTAAGAATACCTTAGTACCTCATAGATAAGTATGTGCATTCGCACGAGATAGACTTTTTAACCGCAGAGACAAGCCGCAGGAAGCCCAAAAACGTTTGAACTTGCAGCACCAATGTCATCTGATTCGCCATGTCGGCATTAACAGTGGCAAACCAAATTTCGATGAGCGCAAAAAAAATTTGTTGTTCAAAACATATCACCATATCAGAGCGAAAATGCGGTATCTATGCATGCATGAAATTTTTTTAAAGATTTAACATGAAAAAAAAACTTCACTAATTACATAGGAAAAAAATTAAAAGTCTTAATTACACCTTTCGTATGCGTTAGCGAGAGATTTAAACACAGCGCCTCGTCAATAAACACGGGAAAAACAAGCAGGACCCAAAAAGCCAAAACAAACGCAGAAATGAAATATAAACATATCCACAATATCAACATTGAGGTAAATAGCAAAAAACTATACAGTTGACAAGAGACCCCCACCCTATCAAAATAAAAAAACACGAGTTCAAACGACGTTCTTCGATAAATGTTCCAAGAAATCAACATAAAAACAGAGGAATAAAAGTTTATTTCTTGGCCTGAAATGTTACTAGGCGGTTCCAAAAAGAATCCGGCAGATAATGTCACCATTGGAAGTAATCCTCCTATCACTCGGAGCCAAATGGAAGACAGACAAACTGTTCTCGGAAGATGTCCAAATGGAAGTCAGATGTCTAAAGGTGATTGCTCATGTTCACAGAAAGGCCATTAAGGAGCATGGTCCGAATTCATACATCGGGCAAATCGGGACACACCACGATTGCGTAACGAATATAATGGCGCACGTGAATCTGGCACGGTTGCTGATGCACACCGAAAATTTCCATGGAGGCGGTACCTCGGCAAATAAGGCTCACGTATGCCGCGAAGTTCAAACAAAATCCTAGAAGAGATCAGGACGCAATATCTTGGTACTACCTTCCAATCAAACAACACAACAAGGAAAATTAACATCTGCAACCGAATACATAAACACGCAATAAAACCTCGGATATTCGTTCAACTGCCTCATCTGACGGCAGAAACGTCGAAGCTTCAGCAAGGGCGATTCGGTGCATGCACATGTGGACATACACACACTCACACACACACACACACACACACACACACACACACAAACACACACACACACACACACACACACATACACACAATCATGTGTACAGGCAACACAAATTTAGAGCTCGAACAACCTGTCTGAAACCTTACAAGTCAAATGCTTTATTTAAATTTCTTATTTATTTGCTTTTTCAATTTTTTATCATTATTAGCACTATTCTTGATCTTATATTATTTACTTAGATTCTAAACATCTCATAAACATATCCGTTATTAAAATGAATTAATATGTGTCTGACTGGAACACGGTGGCATCCTCAATTAGCCTCGTCTACAGAGGATGTCTCTTGTTGCCATAAATGCAGCTGTGACGCAACTTCATGATATGTCTTGTGTTTGTGTTGATACGATGCATACGATGCAAATGAATTCTTGCTGTTGTTGCCTTGTTCTTAAGAAAATGAATCACCAAGTTCCGTGCAAAAACAATACCCCAATACCATACCAATAGTAAACAATCAATGTCATTCAGCCGGAGCGATTTGCATCAAAATTGACATACCTTCAAGAGCGCATGCTCCACTCTCTGACCTGCCATAAAGTGGTCTAAAGTATGAAGCTAACGCCATTAGCCCAAATCAGTCCTTCGTTACAAACATGCCGCACAAAACACACAAAAATAAGCATGACACGACACACAGAGGTAAAAGCTAAAATAAACCCAACAACTTCAAGAACATCAACAAGAACAACTGTTACAATTACAACTACTACTACTGCTGCTGTTGTTGCTGTTGTTGCTGCTGCTGCTACTGCTACTGCTACTGCTACTGCTACTGCCACTGCTGCTGCTGCTGCTGCTGCTGCTGCTGCTGCTGCTGTCACTGCTGCTGCCACTGCTGCTGCCACTGCTGCTGCTGCTGCTGCTGCTGCTACTACTACTACTACTACTACTACTACTACTACTACTACTACTACTACTACTACTACTACTACTACTACTACTAGCCAATCAAATAGCAAAGGCGACAACTAGTGCTAGCCAACCTCGCAGTAGCTGCGTCGTGTACATGTGGTGCAGCTGGGCGCCATCTTGCTCTTGATGTACCTCGGCAAGCAGGCGGTAAATATCTACAAACAATAAATCAGGAATGGAAATCCGAAATTCGAAACACATAGCATTAGGTCAGCCGAGACAGAGCTAGATAAAGACTTCTTCCGCGACGTCTGCAAGTGAAGACCAAAGATTCGCTTGCAGAACCCTCAGGGAGGCAAAAAGGAACGACCGCTGCTTACTTAGGAATGTATCTCAGGATGAATGCATGGAACATACGTGTGCTTGAGATCATCCCTACTCTTTCCTTAATAAAAAAAAAAGCAATCCGAGGACTTCAGGATTGCATATAAAATTTCACATAATTTTTCATTGATGAATACTTTTGCTGAAGAGATTCGCTTTTAGAAACGCCCCAAATAGGGACCAAGGTCAGCTCGCATGCAAAAGCCCTTTGCATGGACGAGAGAAATTCTCTCACGAGCTGAACTATGGACAAGCGATGGAATTCTCACAAAACAAAGTATTGGGCTGACGAGCAATAAACGTGTTACAAAATTGACCACACGGGGATGACAGAGCGGTGTGATTTCCATTCAAATGCAGATACCTTTGACAAGCGATGATGCCCAGAGTTGCAGATAAACATCGGGAATACGCCGTGCCACTTCTACGGCGGGTTGGATCATGCCAAGAGCTTCCTAAAAAAAAAATTTCACGCCAGTCAAATGAATCATGTCACCAAGAAAGATAAAAGCAGGGTGATGCTCACATACAAGAATGCCCTCTAAACTCATTGGTTATCACACCAACCAAACAAACGTGTACAATTCTTCGCCAATAGGACGTTCATCTATCAATTTCATCAATCGCCCATAGCATGTGTAATAAGTTAACCGTAACAGGCATAATTACTTACCCCTAACCTGCATAATTACTCAACCATAACAATTATCTGCCCATTACTGGTATGATTATTCCCATAACATGCATAGTTGTTTACCAACAAAATAACATTAACAATCATTTAACCGTAAAATGTACAATTGTTTACCCTTACCAAGTATAATTAGTCACCCATAACATGTATAATTTACCCATAGCATGAATAATTACTTACTCATAACATGCATAACTATTTACCGGAAACATATATAATTGTTGACCCTTAGCATGAATAATTATTTACCGATAACCTGTGTAATTATTTACCCGTAACACGTATAATTGTTTACCCATATCATGTATAATTATTTACCCATAACATGTATAATTGTTTGCGTATGCAAAAGGGTACGCAAGCAATTTCTGGAACGGCAACCTTTATATATATATATATATATATATATGTAT
>QQSS02041662.1:0-18527 GCA_003687565.2 Craspedacusta sowerbii
AGATAGATAGATAGATAGATAGATAGATAGATAGATAGATAGATAGATAGATAGATAGATAGATAGATAGATAGATGTTATACAATTGCAAGACGCTTGATGGCCGTAAATATGTGAGCGCATCGACAAACCTGCGGCTGGGAATAAGCATATGGCATTCCCACCATCCCACCAAAATCAACGATGTTCATGCTTTGCAAAGTTACCATTCGCTCGCTCTAAGTCCTTGCGCCGAGCTCAACCTCAAAAGCATAAGTCTTTATACGAGAAAATCACGCTTATATAATGCCTTGATGCCTGGCATGCCCTGCACTTGAGAGTACTGGCAACGGGACCACTTGATCCTGATTAATTATCTATCTTGATTATCCTGTCTTCAACTGCTAACTTCCTGCTCAAATACGTGGCGCTATGCCGTCACAATCGCTAAACAACAACCAAGGCAATCGAACCCAGAAGGATCTCGACTCAACACGAGGCTAGTCCCTTCCGCCAAAGGAGTCCGCCTGGAAGCGGCCTAGGACAAACAGACTCCCGCTACGACATTCTCTCATAAAGCCACAATGGTCTTGCGTCATTCATCACAATTGGAGCCTATTTGGTTTGAACGCGAGCTAGGTTAGTTTGGCATCCAGAGCACTAAACTGTGCGCGGCACTCAGTGGAAGATGTTGTTTCCGGGATATTACCGGCACCACTGGGCCGCGCACTACCGGCACGGACCATGTAGCCCGGCGTCTATTTTATAGCCCAATCGGATGCGTGGTGCAGCTATACGCTTTTTAGACTCGTTTTCAACTCTGTTCCTTTCCTTCTAGTCCGTTAGTGGAAGCCAAGGAAAGCGCCAATTGCCACTTCAAGAATAACGGCCCCGTGGAATGCTAATGACCACGGGAAATTTTGGAATCCGGGCAAACGTTTGCCGCACTGGTCTACGTCTTGCAACTGGAGCGTAGCTGATTCAAAGAAATGCAGTATATGATGTCACGCATGCAGCTTCCACCTTGCAAACTTGCCCGTTGGCATGCAACGGAGAGGTTCTCCTAAGAGGTCGCCAAATGTACCAGCCAACATTGCTTTTCCGAAATTCTATTATGAAGACAGCGTTTCATTTTCATCAACGGCCTAAATTTTTGTACAGGACACAAAACAAAATTTGACAAACTGGGACCATCTCTACGTTGGCAAAGTGACAAAGTGGCCATCTCTAAATTTTCAAGAACGGGCGCTGCATTATAAAGGCTTCAGGCTGCTTGTCTTAATTTAGAACTAATAACAGAAGTGAATGAATGAACAAACAAAGCTTCCGCTTCATTTAAATCTTTCCTAGACCTTTGCAGATACCATTATGCCAGAAGAGATGCTTATTCGTATACTGTATTCGCTGCCCCCAAAGGATTAAGAACAAGGCGAAGTTTGGACTCCTCTCCACTCGCCTCTCCTGACACAACAGGGCTTTCTCAGCAATAATAAAACAATTCTAAATACAAGCACTCCCGTCGATCCACTTGTTACCTGACGAGGGGTTAGGATTGGGCCTTGGCTGCTTTTCTTAGTGATAACCCTTCGCGTTTATGTAAATCTGGTTCGAAGTTGTGGCGTAGGATTTCAACTTGACAATGCTGCCGCTACTGAGCTAGGCACTTCAAATCAGAATTGAAAAGCCAGTCACAACCAACTAATAAACGGCCCTGAAAGACCAAGAAACGAAATCGGTGGCATATACCAAATAGCTCAGCCGCAAGCTGTATGCACGACGCTTTCCACGCTTGTTGAAAACGTTACCTCTTGTTGTAAGACTTAGTGATTTTTAGCTACGCTTGTATTAGTGTACGCGTAAGTGTTGGGAAGGAGATCCTCTACTCGTTCGCTCTGCCGAGAAGAACCCTCCTTCCCGATTAGCGATCTTATAGATCCGACATGGTTATCCTGCACGATTGTATTTCCCGCATGCTTTTTTGGGAGAAATAAAATTGTTATTGTTGTTGTTGTTGTTGTTGTTGTTGTTGTTGTTGTTGTTGCCTTTCTTGTCGTAACACCATGTTGTATTTACTTAAGCCAAATCTCAGTTCGTCAATTTTTATTGCAAACAACCGGTCGAGTCCAAAACATAAGAACGCACAATTGCGCGTCACCAAACTCCGTTTTCGGTCTTAACTCTCTTATCAAACCTTCAGCTTGAGATCTTAGATTGCTGGCTTGAAAACTATTTGGAATAGGCTTTCCTCAATTTTCCTACGGTGGTCTGGTTAACTCTTAAATGCATGCAATTTTTGTGGTAACCGATAAAAGTGTCTATCACGCAATAGTTTCATGAACAGCCTGTTCGCTCTTATTAAGAACATAACCCTTAGATCTTGAACAAATCTTAAATCTTGGAAGTCTTATATCGTCCACTGACGATCAAATTTGGTGAGGCTCAGTCAGTTTAATTTTAATTAACGGACTCGAGACTTATACTTTTACTCAAATATTATCTACTAGCTTATATAAATGACATTTGTATACAACACATGCTTAAGAGAAATCGAAGAACTCAGTAGGAAAGGGAAAGTGCGTGGAGTGAAAAAAAGTGAGACCGATGCAGTAGGTAGGAGAGCAACGATTAGGATTATGTTCTGTCAGTCACAGCCGTACGTCGAATTCAATTGCTAGCAGTATTTATTACTCTCATTTATTTATTTATTCATCTTTTTAAGTATCAATTATTTTATAAATATCTAAATATTTAACTTTATGTACAATGAATTTAACCTCTAATTACTTACTTGACCCATACTTTGCAGGACATGTTTGGGTATATAATACAGACGCAGTACTGATAAATGGCCAAAATTTCCAATCACTATCACGGTGACGCACCAACAAACTGTTTAACTTGCTGACGTCAAAGTCTTGGCACATAAAAGGACGCATTTTAAAAACGAAAGCGCACCGATGTACTAACACTTTCTTTAATTATGATCATACTTGACAATTATCCATGGAAATTACAAGCAGAAGGAACCGACGTCCGGTTTGCAAGCACTTATGCTAAACAATCGGACGCGGTATGATAATTTTGTGTCGGACCAAGAACTACGCGTTGAGCAGTAAATGCAAGTAGTAGAGGCGAAACGAGACCACCTTAGCCTCGGTGACCCAGATATGCTCTCGGAATCCCAGCTAAGCATTTCTTGTTCAAACTACTAGTTGTTTACCATACTCCATGCGCAAGGTTAAGAACGCATACCAGATAACACTACTGGATGCTCAAAAGGAAAATATGCAAAAATATGTCGTATAAGCGCAAACAACCAGAGCTAAATTTCAAAAAAAACACTGAACTAAACGAACAAAGACCAGTTGTGCTACATTAGAATGGGGAAAAGAGAATCTTGAAGAACAGAAAATGCTATTGAGGCCTATCCAAATGGGCTGGACTCCTGTCTAAATGATACTCATAGAAAAGCAGACAATATCCTTCCCTAAAGGTTTGCTCTTCACAATTAGCTTGCATGATCACATTTCGCGACGAAGAGTTGCTCGCGCTTCATCTTTATTAATGGGGTAGCTTCTTCTAGCGATAACGGGTAGACAAGCATTGAGTCTCGTACTGAAGCAGTCAGGTCAATTAATACAGCTTAGTGCAAAACCAGTGCTCATAAAGCTTGAAATCTGAACACTTAAGTAACAGAACCTCAAAGTCTGCTGCTGAGTAAACGAATGTCGATTTACAAACCGGCCCGGGACATTTACAAATTGGAGGCGAGAACGAAAACACCTTAAGAGGGACAAAAGCAGGTGAGATGGTAAAAGATTAAATATTTATTTCATTCGCTTATTTCCGCAAGTTTCCTATACGATATTTATAAGTAGTAAGCGTATGCCCATCCCTGATGAGTGTCGTATGTGTGTGTGAGTCTGATGAGTGAGTCTGATGAGTGAGTCTGATGAGATGAGTGTCGTATGATGGGACGTCACTTCATGCGAGGGAAGCATAAAATCCTAAAATTTCTACCCTTAATCTTCACACTTAATACACTTCACCTATACAATTATCCGGGATGCGGATACAAAAAACACGACGAATAAAACTACAAAAAGGTTTTGTGAAGACAAATACTCTAAGCAGTCAAAGCGATGGTGAGATGGTTAATTAGTACATGTTTCTGAAACTTGGCACCCACAAATTGCTGCTAGGCAAAACAAATATCACAAAATATCTTCACTACACGACGAGATCGAATCAAACGGGTTTCAGCCTAAAAATGAGTGTGAAAACCTCATCTAAGACTACATGTTTGTATTTGACAGTCTAATATATGGGCCACCCTCCTAAAGAAATGCGCCGCATTGTAAAGATAACTGCCTCTGATCAGTAATAATATTTTCAAAGAAGCGACTCTCCAGAAATTTAAACTTAACACGATTCCGTCATCGAATTTTGATATCAGCTAATGCTACACGGAAGAGCAAGGTTCTTTTTTTTTCGGCGCAAGAACTTTTTCTTAAAAGCTTTTGTGAAATGGATTTTATTATTTAGGAGGTCGCCATATTCGAAAGCTAGATTCGAACCAGTCGCAGCATTTAAGCATGTAAGAAGGCACCGACCAAAACTTATTTACTTGGTTGATCTTTTAACTACGCAAGGTACGATATCAGGCAACAGGAATGTTTTCGGTTCTTACGTACTCAAATTTACGGCGCAACCACATACGCCTTCATCTAAATTTTCTTAAGTTAAGGGCGAGGCCTTCACAAGTGCCAAGTTTTTATATGACGTGTCTCTCTGCTTTTCTCACTCTGCGACTTTCTCTCTCTTAATATATATGCGTATTGTTGCGCATTAAGTAGTATTATACACATCTTCTACAAGTATAGTAAGGCATTATGCGAGGCACATTATGAAAAAACCAGGTGCAAAGTGGGAGTAATTGAAGTAGTTCTTTCCATGGCGGGTGGGTTGTTTACTTGCGCAGAAGATTTTCATGACCATAAATAGAATAACATGGTCCCGCAGCGTATACTTTGTTGCAGCTTCTAATTTACTAAAGTCGCCGATTAAGTCCGCATCCGAGCCGATAAGACTTTACAACTGCCTTTAACCCACTAATACTTGATCGAGAATATCGCACTGTTGATAGTGAATACGACCTGACAGAGTTATGTCTCCGCCCAGCGGGGTCTAAAGCTACCAGTCTGCGAAAACAAAGATTCATAAAAGAGCCGCCGCGCCAAAGAATCCCACTTAATAGGACCAAGTCTAAAATGTTGTTAGTATTATATTTACGCATCCAGCCATGGACAGATTATCTGAGAAATAAAGTTTTAGAACGGTTTTTTAGTCTCTCCTGCAAAGCAAAATCAGCGGACGACGAATAGTTTGGCTTGAGAAATTCTCAACATTTCCAGCCAGGGGGAGTTAACACCCATTCAATCCACACAGTTGAAAGTCCATTGAAACTTAGCCTAACAGAAGGCGTACAGAAGACGTGTAAATGAGGGGCCTGGGTTCAGCATGATTAGAATTCGTATGAAGATTGCTTCGGCCGTAGCGAGGTGACACGGAAAGTATTAACAGCACCAAGCAGCTAATTCTCGATATACCAAGAAGTAGCAAAGCCCAAACAGGAGACAGCTTTGACCCTCATCTCAACAAAGAACTACTAAAAAGTTATTAAAACGGGCCTTTCTGGGCGGCTGATGTTTTTGTGGGAAAATGTGCAGGCTCGAATGCGCATACAATGCTGTGCCTATGCCACCGTAGGAATACTCTTGAGCTCGTTGTAGTTGAAAGATGAAACCTTCTTGTAGAATAAATGTTGTTCGCCACCAACTCATTCTTGATCTTGTTCATGATTTTTATCTTAGTCTGACAATTGTACAGTTCGGACCATTTATACACTCGCTGTAGAAAGTAACCAATTAAGCCACGCCAATTACACGCGAATCATATACATATATCGATAATGGCTTATCAATAGAAACATAAACAGAAATTACGCATACGAAACTGATTAACAAGACAAACAGAAGTTATTGCACATCAAACTACTTTGATAAGGAAGATGCTTGAAGAAAGTTCCTTAAAGCCGTTCTTGACAGTTTTCAACACCCTCACCGCTAAAGCAATTCGAAGAACCATACTAGAAAACTGCTAGTGCCTAGACTCGCAGATGAAGTGCCGTTCAATCTGAAATTTTAAATGTATATCTGCTACCTGCTTAAGCAAGTTTTGTTTATCGTGCATTTCGCTTTGAACACGTTTGGGTGGCGCATGTTAAGAAAGTTTAGTTACTGGGCTACCAGGGAGAACAAGACGAATCAATAAAGTAATTAAACTCACGTAACCCAAAGTCGACGAAGATACTTCCCAATAGTTGCACGCTTATTGTCGGCAATACCAAAACTTATAGTTCAAGTTGTAACTATCAAGACCAAGTGAGAGTCTGAAAATAAGGTGCGTACTTCGAGTCTGAAACCGCGACCAACGTGTGACCACGTTGTTCAGACTTTGATCGATGCTAAGAAGAATAGGAAAAAGAGAAATTATAAGGTAATTGCATTTAGATCGAGGTAGCCTTATCGCAAACATGAAACTTGTAGTTGCATTGCTTGTTTTATCATGCTTTTCTCTGAGAATTCGGCAGCTTCCTTCTCAATAACAGAGAAGTCTGCAACTGCTTTGGGTTACTCACTCGATCGCTCCACGAGTCTGAAAACCCATAATAATTTGCGGTAACAACAAATGAATGGTAGTGCCGTAACCACAGGCAACCCGTGGGAGGAGACCCCAGCCCAAATACGTTTCTACAAGCCGCCCAACAAGGAGAGCCTCCGCGCGGAGGTCGGTTGGCAAGCAGGTTTGTATGTGACAAATTTTGTTTGCTACCCTGTATGGCGAATCTCCTAAGAAGACCTAACCAGCACGGTACGAATTCGTCGTCCGCTGGGAAGGTATTCACGAAAAGTGTCTCCTGGTAACAGGGAACAGTGATACGACAGTTTCACGATCGTTGAAGCATAGAGCAGTCGTCTGAGCCTCCCTTTGTGGGCAAGCAAAGAGCTCCATTGCTCCTTGAGAGGCTCACCCAACATCCGACGACTGGCCTCATATGCTGTCACCGACGATCGATGGACTGCGCATCCGGGGAAACTCCTGGCTCTTCACCAACAATAATAACCTTTCTACAATATGCTGTGTTGTCGCAAGGGAAACATTGTCATTCGTTCGACATCTCCCATTCATCAAGAACCGATATAAACAACGCTACTTTAGCCACGCTAAGCGGTTATAAAATTCAAGTTCAGCATAAAGGCCTCAAGAATCGGGGCGCTCCTAAATTATATAAGCTATCTTCCCATTAAAATTGTAGTTACGTCACTGATAACACTTATTGAGATTAATGTTTAGCAGCAGTATTGAAGATCGCAAAAGCTTTCAAGTAAGGCCCGAAAAGCGTTTGTAGTTACACTTTGTGCAGAAACTAAAAGAAAAGGCAGGCCTGTCTGCTTTATGACATCGATAGTTTATCGAGGGCAGGGCAGCGGCTGCAGACCAGTTGCCATAGTTCTATCCAACATCAATTCTGCTATCGACGTGTGGACTCGATGCCATGAGCTGTCCACGGTATACAATAACTCTATGTCCACGGGCGATGGTTCGGAGATTAATAATTGGAGTGATTTTGTAAACGGTAATTGCGCACTTCCGCAGTAGCTTCTATCGCATCGAGCAACCAGCAGTGCGACAAGTGTTTGCGGTGGGATATCTATTTCCTGGAATTAGAAGGGGCCGCGGTAAAACTTGGTTTAGGTAAAGACTCTCTCATTCTGCTACACATGGCAGTCACTGTATCGTATGTTCTTGCTAACAAGGGTCATAAACATTATGACCTCGAGAAAATAAAAAGAAAGGCTATAAAAGCCTGAAACAATATATGTTAAGGTTGCATCAATTCTAAGATAAGATACAAAAAACGTTAAATTCGCTTAGTGGCAAGGCCCACATTGACTCACGCTTACTTGCAGCTGTCAAGAACTTGCTATTATTATTGTGTACAGTTGTTTATCTTCTTTATAAGCAGTGGGTAAGGGTGGCGCCTATCTAATTGTACATTTAAATACTGCAGGTCCTTATGTTCCAACTTGCTTTGATATAAAGAGAGCTTCGTCCTATTCAGCATGTGAATGTATTAATACGTTCTTGCATTTAAGCTAACTTGGAAAAATATATCTTGAATATTGAATCTTGAAACAAACTGCGCGGGTGTTAACCAGCTGCACGCGGGCTAAGAGAATTGCTTTATCTGCTCGCTTTTACGTTGCTTGCATCATAACCCTGCAAGTGAGTAAATCTCTCTTTTCGCTATACATTATTAGGTCTATACTAAAACAAAGGTTCGCAGCTTTCAGTCATTTCAGAGAGATTCTCAGCCTGTCTGCCATTCCATTACTCATTTCCCCTGTCTTTTCTTAACTTACTCTTCCCATGGACATTTTTTCTCTGCCTGTCGTAAAAAGTCAACGTATCAATGACACAAGCCTTCACTTAATCGCTGCTGGACTTAAACGTCCTAAGCAAAAATTACCTCAAACTTACTTAAGACGTAGACCTCCGTAAACGGAAGGGGCATTTGCACCACGTACTTTTAAGCATTTACAACAAATAAGGCAGTCGCGCGCATGAGTACGAGCTCACTCACTCACTCACTCACTCACTCACTCACTCACTCACTCACTCACTAACTCAATCAATCAATCAATCAATCAATCAATCACTCAATCAATAAATCAATCAAACTGACTCGTAAAAATGTATCTCAATCGTATTGGCAATGTTATCCTTACATTCATCACACATTTCATTTTAATCCATTTTTTGTTGTCGTTTTTGTTTTCGATGCAATTTTGACCAAGGTAGACTACAAAGCCTCTTCAAAGAACTGCTTGGCGGGGCAGAGCTCTTCAAGCCCAATGCTTCGCTAAGAGGAAGCCTATTACCTATTAAGCATCTCATTTACATTGTTTGTGTGTAGCTACTCGTTTACAGGACTTAAGACAAAAGCGACTCCTGTCATGAGTGCTGTCAGCCGTCGCCCAATTACTCCAGCCTTAACTGAAGCAATCACTTGATGTGTGCCAGGACAATCTTGTGATTTCACACCTGCTACATCGCTGGGTCAGCGTGCCAAGCCACTCCCAATAGTCCGGCTGACACATACCCTTCATTCGAGATCAATAATTATCACGGCCGGGATTAAAATAATGATGGGGTAATCCTGATCCGACTGCGGATCGGAATCGGGATTCGGATCGGCAAGCGCGATCCCATTCGGTATTTAAATCGGGATCGGGACATATGGAACCCACTAATGCCGTTAATAATTTTTTAGGATCGGGATCCGGAAAATGTTTGAGGTAAATCCTGATCCAGAAATACATCGGAATCGGGATTGGGATCGGCAATTGCAATCCCGGTCGGCATTTAAATCGGGATCGGGACATACGTAAAGAACACTCATTCCGTCGAGGACAGATAGTGGCCTTCGCACAAACAAGGGTCTCGCACCTAGCGCCATATCCTGTAATACCTTAAACGTAAATTAAGGCCATGCTGGTGAAATGGAGAGCATACGGCATTCGAAAATTTCCTTCGTACTTTTCCTCCAACGATTGTCTTGATGGCGAAGTAGCAACGCTTACCTTAGTGATGAAACAAAAAAAAATAAAAGACCCCGTGGCGACCTCCCTTGACCCAAGCCCTCCTTTCAACTCAATTATATATGAATATAATATATAAAAAGAAACCCTGCGTACAGGATTAAGGCGTTCGACAGCATGGGAGCTTTTAAGAGTATTCAATTCGGCGAATTCATAGACGTTTAGTTTCAAAAACCAATTCGCCAAACGCCGAACCTCAATCTTGGTGCAAAATTCTTCGCAACAATCTTACAAGGTACTATTAAGATATAACATGGAATGCACAGGAGTGTACGGGCTGGAAACAGATCTTTGATTTCTATATCCTCCAGCGTGAACGGTGATAATATTGTTAAGTAGGATATGGTCCGCATCCAAATTATTCAAAGCAAAAAGAGATACGACAGTAAATTACCGGGTTACAAACGCACACAGGATGTAAGTATTCAAAACCACAACTTAGCAGAATAAAAAAAATACTTTGCGCATGAACCAACGTGTGGAATAAATCATTCACAATCGGAAAAGTCATTGTCTTCAGAAAGAATCCATCACCTATCAGTGCTTCGAGGAGAACGCGAAAATAATCTCATTTGCAACATAGTCACTTCTTTTTGGATACTTAGAAAATTCGTCCAGTTCGTGAACTCTCCTCAAAGGCGATTCTTCGTAAAAGGAAGCCATGCATGCCCCGACTGTAGGAGGTGTTTAGCAAAACGAAAACTTGTCAAAAACTGACATAGAGAAGAGTACTATGACCAGAACGCATGCACGGAGAAAAAAAAAATAATCAGAATAAATAAACATTATACTCTAGTGATGTGAAGAAAACTAGATTTAAGTTCGGTGCCTGCCCTTCTACAAGGCTCTCGTGCATCACACCAAAGCTGAGCTGAACATCCAGGTCTAGAAAAATACTTAAAAAATCGAAAAGATCGAAGAACTATCAGGCAGGAGGTAAAAAGGAAAATGACAGCTCTAGAGGTAGCAGAAAAACTCTTATCTAACGGCCAAAGCTGGGTTCAACTGCCAGACCGAGGAAAAACGTGTCAAAAAGGAGGTAAAGAATGACAGCTCTCTAAAGGCAAAAAACTATCATCTAAAGGCTCATACGCGCCACAGTAAACAGCGCAGCTTAGAGCACAAGGAGTGCATGGAGAGTCGTAATTGTAGAGCAAAAGTTGTTAAGGCATTACCCTACCGTGTTCACGTGTTTACGTCTGAACTGCTTTACGTGTTCTTGTAGTGCTTCAAGATAAGCGCACGCCCCACTGCCTCACACCTACACACCTCGCACGCACTCTACCGCTCACTACTCTCTCTTTACGCTCTCGATCACCCTACCCCTTTCTCTCTGTGAATATGTCCCACCCTTCCATTTCTTGGTGGAATATTGCTACCATTGTTACTAATGCAGGACGAAAGAAGAGATAGCGCCAGTAGACTTGCAGACCTGACGCTTTTATGGGTCATTTCGCGAGCGACCCTGCAATGATTATCGAACGTAGTCCACATAAACTTATATAGAAAAAAAGCACCAGCAATAAAACAACTTGTTAATGTCCAATCAGTAGAAACTTGGTGCAGAGTCTCCACGTTTGCTTCTATTTATTAACATTTCTCCAGGCGTTTCAAATTCCTGTGTATGAGCAATAGGTTTTTAGTCATGACGCAATTTTTTGTCTCCGTCACACACTTTTTCTTACCTTTTGGGTTGACAGAGGAACTTGCAAAATCAAATCGACCTTAAACACGTGCTAACTACTCAGCGACGAAGCCGCTGTTTCTTATTACCTCAATTTCAGGTTATTTATTCCTTTAATTATTTCCTATTTCATTTGTTGCAAAGCACATCAGTGACAAGGACATAGCCGATTACTTCGTTTTTACATCGCATAAAATGAGTACAATTGCATAATTGTACAATTAATAAAATAACGTGTCAGCAATAAATAATGGCATAATCGAGCACAATTTAAACCAGAGCATTTACCCAATACGCTGGTAAGGGAGGTTGAATTGGCGAACCTTTGAACTGCAAGTTTTGACAGCAAAAACGCCGATCAGAATCAGCATCGAAAACCAAACAGGAAACACAAACTTGTAGTGGAAACTTACATTCAAACGCGAAGAGGGCGTCCCTCCATTGAACTGCTGCTGCAACTGAGATCCTCTCCATAGTTCATTCGCTATTTGTCTCACTGCTACCTCCTCCGGTTCGTGACGTTGTCCTAACACTAAAGGCCGGACAGCTCCCGGCTGATTGTCTGTGGAGTCGTCTGCCACAGTCATCGAGAATGCAGCAGGCTCCATACCAGAGCGATCTCGCTCAGAACAGGAAACAACTTCGTTCCCATGGCTTGACTGCAGCGTGGCGTCGTTCAGGTGAGGTGCATGGGCTTGAGGCGGGAATGAAAACATGGTCATTCCTACCGCAGATAAGTAAATAAGAAAGATGGCTGAAGCTGCGCCTGAATGTTTGACCAGAAAGTTGTACTGTATCAGGAAGCCGTCGTGAAACTGCTCTCAAAGGGGAGTCATGTTGTTCTGCATCCAGCTATACACATTTAAAAGCCTCCTCGACAAAACCGAGTCTCTAGCTCATTTTTCGCATATCAGCAAGCTGCGTCCTTTTCTATGATATCCTAGAAAATATAAAAAGTGAACAACAGACTGAAACATTCCTCAAAGCAAAGAAGTGGCATTTCATAATGGCAAATTTCTCACGCGCAGTTTGCAGTGTCAAAAAATACTTGCAAGCATGCCCGAGCGCGCCTTTCTACCGAGGCAAAACATTTTGAAGTCAGTGAAAGCCGCCGAAGCAAGGGTTCCATCTGGTAAGAAAACACTCGGCAACCTCACAGCTACAGACGGCGTACAACCCCGACCGTTCCGGGCAAACCTCATGACAATCGTTGAGCAATCACGTTACATCCATTTTCCTTCAAGTGATGCCGACCAATTAAAGTACATGCCATTATGATCGATTGACAAAATGAAATCACTGCTCATTTTCTCAGACTAGTGCACATGTTGTGACCACGAAAGAATCAAAGGTTCGGGTAATTATTCTTGACATGTCAGCGGAAAACATGGTCGACTTAATAGTCATTGACGGCGTCTGATTACGATCGCACGACCGACTCTACGACTTCCTGCTAACCTTCCTCAGCTAAATTGTACGTTTGCAGGCCCATTAGTTGACGATACGATCTGTGCCTTACCTCGGCTCTCTGTCCCTTTCCCCAGCAAAAACGACGTTAGCACGACTTCACGAAAGCATTCAGTCGTTCTCAACCGTGCAAAGGCGATCCTGATGCTGTACTGTTTGGTCGGAGCCCTTCGACTGGACTTTATAGAGGCAAGCCTCGCAAATTATCGATAAGTCTTTTGTACTATCTCAGCCCAAAAAAAATGCAACATTAACCGTGCGAAGGGCGTACGTGAAATCTCGTTCTGTCGTCGTGCGTATAATTATTCTAACTTATTTTATATTAGGAATTTTTCGTTAGCAGAAGCTCATGAGTGATTTGAAGTGGTTTCCAGTAACGCGGCCTCCAGAGCCGAAGTTTCAGAGAATCGGTTTGTCTCCTTAAACAGACGAAGTCAACTTCAAAAACATTCAATCGTTGGAACGGATCGCAAGTCATACTAAAGCATGTAGTGTTTCAACCCGAATCCAGCTACTACCAACAAGCACTGAACGTTCCCAACAATTTGATGAATTCATCGAGCTAGCAAGCAATTTCCCACCATCTTACTTCTTGAAGGATGATTTGTATATCATATTCTCGCCCACGAAGTACATTTCCAGACCGTTTTGGAGACCTCCTCGAGTAAGTGGCTTATATGCGTATCCGTCGAGTCGCTGTTGAAACTCTCATGCGATTTCTGAACCGGAAGGCTCGTCTTAACATGTTCTGGCACTTCAGATAACCATCTGAGATGTGATTATATCCGGAATTTAAAGGCGTTTCTTTTTCCACACTCTCTCCATTTTAAGCTTGGAAAAAATCTCTCGGGTTGACGAGTAACGATTTGGACATAAGCCTTTGTCCTTATTTGATGAGATGACTATTAACACCACGATAAAATTGTATAAGTCATCTCTTTCTTGTGCGACAAGACTCAAGACTAGACTCAATGTTTATGCACTCATTAAATGCAAATAAAAACTAGGAAGTAACTCCACCATTAATAAAATATTAAACTATGTCCACAAACACTTCAATGGATTTGAAATATAGTGCTATATGCATTTATGTGAGATGGGGGCGTCCTCCCAGGCAGGGCTAATCTCGTCGAAGACGCCACATCGAATTATCAGGCTCTTTGGATTTCTTCTAGAATATTAGACAAAGAAAACTAAGATCTTAGGCGCGAGTTGACAACAACATCAATCTCAACCAGTCCATCCGCCCCTGCGAGTGGAGTTGCTCACTCTCCACAACCCATTTAATTCAACAGACTAAAATGGCACACGTTACTAAGACAGTGGAATTTTAAATTCCGGATAGGGCAGGGGAAACCAGTGTTGTGAACTTATAATTGCTATTCAGAAAGTCAGGGCTTCAAATATACCACAGCAGCTTTCTTCATAGTTGTGGAAATGGGTTTATATGCAACTATCGCTCTAGTCAGATAGCTCGTATGCCCTGTAAGCTTAATAGCTACATAGACCCGATGCAATCCTTTACTCGATACTGAAAACGTCTGCCATTAATTTATGTCGGCACTGGGCTGGACCTACCTTGGTAGCGGCCACTACCAGGCTGGCCGGCTGCAAACAATGATGGACATATCTAAAACCAATTTGTGCCCATCGGACGTTGCATTATATTTCTGTCTATAGCTGAGATGGGGAGTGACCATGATGCGATCGGAAATCGCTAATCTATAGCCGACAGTTTGCTATGCAATGTTTGTACCGATGTGGAGCTGTCAAGACGCCATATTAGAATGTAAAACAACGTATGATAGTTTGCTTTGCCAACTTGGCAGAGTTGAGGTCTAGTTAGTCACAGTCCAGGTGCTAAGGCACAATGTTTATTCATCGACTGATACCAAGTTATAACTTTGCTCAGATTTGGATTTCGAATAGCATGCTGGGAAGCTTTTCTGAACGGAGCACAGGTTTAAGTCGCTTAGAGGGAAAGGGTGAAAGATTCTGAACTTGAAATGTAACAGCAACCAGTGCTGGGCCTCTTTCCTATCTTTAGTCTATTCCTTGTTGTTTCCTCTTCACTTGAGGACAGGATGAGGAGATGCATCTTCTTTCTTATAAAATGAAATCCAAACTCTACTTTATTTGTACTATCAGTCTTACTACTTTACTACTGGAATGGTTGACTACTTCGGAAGATTTATTAATAAGTCTATGTTTCCGTTGTTGTTTGGTGTTGGAGGCTTTTTGTTGGTAGGCCTATTCTTGGGGCGATAGGGGTGGGGTACGGTATTTTCAGCTGAGAGGGAAGTTCTAAGAGAAATGAACTATATTATACCTTGCTGGCAGCACGAAACACATCCCAAGGACATCTGCAGTATCGGTCCTACTTACCCGGCTTCCACGAGGTACGTTTCAGGCCAAGCCATTCAGGAGAATGGCTTCTCAAATTTGCGTGACTTTATTTGGGTTCCTCTGCAAGTGAAAATCGTCTCGTACATGCTGGAAATGCCCATATAGCGGCAGCATCATGGGTGCTTTGGATCGAGTGCTGAGCATCTCCCGAATGACCCCCTACCTGCACTGCAAAGGTAGAGGAACTTTCCGGCAGGGGTGGGTGGAACTGAAAGGAATACGGTGAATCATCGCCGTGCCAAACGCTGAGAATTAGAACGACGCACAAGTGACGTCGTCGACAAAAACATACTTTCCCTTTCAGTCGTCACCATGCTACGACTCGGAGCATCATTTTGCTCATTTGAATAAAATTTGAATATATGTCTAGCTCGCATCCGGCCTCGGTCCTCATTTTGGAGGTACTTTTTTTGTAGCTTTGATCCGCTCAGCACCGTACTCATCTATATATCACTTATATCACTGCGGTCACGTGAGAGTTAGCTGACAGTTTTGTAATGAGCCTACAATCGTTGTCATCCGAAAGTTAGCTCTTTGATGGTGCGCGGCAACATCATGAATGCACTGCCTCCTTACCCTCCACGCGACGGAAAAAAGCTTCATAGTCGGCATTCTCAGCGGATACCATCAGTCTGAACTTTCATTTCAATACCGTGTCGTCGCAAGGGATCCATGCGTGTCAAATCATTCATTTGATCACTCAACATGACGCGTCATTGAGGGAGGTCATTTCAATATATGAATTGAAAATTTGTTCTCGCATGCTATGTGACCGGTTTAACTTACTCAAGCATTTGGTAGTTTGCTTCTATAGACGCTCAATACAATCGCAGCCTCAAATTCTTATAAAACGCGGACTTGACTACCTGTAGAAGACATTCCCAAAAGATTGCCAGCTTTCTGTTCGAGATGGAATTCGTAGTACTTACAGCTAATATTGATGCATCATATTTTATTAATGAACGAAAGCTTTTTTATGGGTCAGGGTCTATCTGCAGGTCCGGCGGCGTAGGCTTGGGTCCGTATTTTTCTGAGTAGCAGAGGGTTGAGTTTGGTCGGGTCCTTAAATTTCTTACGGTGTGGTACATAACAGCAAATGCCGTGACCCTAGCAACCCGTCCAAAGCATCTGACCGCTGTTTAGCCTGGGAGGGGGGACACTAGAAGGACGTGAAACAGTGATGGATCTTTATGAGGGGTGTCAGGGGTCTTCCTGGACTGGGTGGACAATTTTTAGTCGGCAGCAGACTAACTTGGGTCTGCTTTGGTCTGGCAAGGGGTGCTGAAAAAAAACAAAAGGTAGTTTCCAAAGCTACAATTGAAAAGTAGGCTAGGAAACAAATCTTCAATTTCCTTTTTAAAGGCATCCGTTCTAAATTTGTTAGCCCGATGGCATCTAATCAGAAGTAGCTGCCATAATTGCAAGGGATGCGTGAGGTACAGTCTACCAATCGTAGGGTAGGGTCCGCCCTTGGAGTAAATGGGTGTTATTTATCGACGAAGGTTTTCCTGCGAGGCTCGCATTACTTATTCCTTTTCCGATTGTTCTCCATATTGATTTTTATAGAAAATTCTTCTTAATGCGTCTGCTATTAAGTCCCGTGTAATCAGTTTTGATCCATTGCTATCAGTTACTTGATTTTTTTGATGCCTTGCAATTAATAAAGCATTGGCATTTCTTCGAAAACAGATTTCTTCACTTGTTTACTACCAATAACATGCCTTGAAACTGAGCAAATTAATGGCGAAGGAGCGAAATTATGTTGTTTACCTGGGACACCCTAGGCGCCTTAGCTCCTTTTCCAGCCAGTCTATCACTTGTGTATTTGTGACTTCATTTTCGCTTATTTTCACTAAATATTAAAGATTTACGTCAATCGGTTGTGTGTTTTCTATTACTTCATTTCAGGGACGGTTGTAGAATCTTCTCTGATACCCACAGGTGGTTATGAAGCCTTAAACTTGTAGCTTCAGGAAAACTTTCTGGCTTGAGAAGCAGCTTGTCATCATTATGAATTCTTACTACCAGCTTTAAAAAGCCACTTTAGACCTTGCGCCAACCTAGCACATATGAAATTTGAACCAAGTTGGCCAGAGGAACCCACTGTCGCGCCTTTAGCAACTTGCCTACATACACATTGCCACTCATACCATGCCACAGATCATAAGCGTCGCCTCGCAAACCGCTGGTCGTAAACCGCATCCTCTCGCAGGCGGCCATTGTCGGAGCTAGGTCCATGGTTCCGGAATTTTATCAAACTGTCGTTGGATGATGATCATGATGATGATCCAAGATATGTTCGCCAATGATAATAATACAAGCATATAATTATACGCCCTTAAAACACAAAAATTTAAATAACTACAAGACCAGATGAACATATTTGACATTGCTTTCATGGTTCTCCCAGAAGACCGAAGGCCTTTTCATGGAGCGCCATTTGGAGGGCAGCGCAAGATTTCACACCTCACGTGGGGCTTTATCGTCATGCAGGTTTGGTCAATTTGAACTTTGCTTAGCAGCATTCTTGGTGTTGCTGGCCGTATATTGCAGCCCACCAGTCATTCCTGGTGTTGCCAGGGTGTCATATGCTTCATATACATCAAAAGCCAAAGATGGTCAGCAACTCATGTATATGCAAAAGAAAAATTTATCCACCAAATGGTATTATATTGCTACAATGGAATAGGAAGAGAAACTTTTTTAGCTCGGATGTAACCTGACAGTTTTGAACTTAAACGTAAACTTAGTAAAGTTTGAACTTTCGTTAGCTGCTCTACATTGAATATGGTTCCATAAATAAGGACCTCTAGTAGAAATACAGACCCAATTCTTTCCAATTAACAACAACAACAAAAACAACAAAACAACAACAACAAAACAACAACAACAAAATCAATCTTTTCTCGCATCAACAAGAGGGTTACATCTTGAGAGAGTATACAACAAACACATAAAATTAATAATAAAAACCACATATAATTAATAATAATAATAAAAAAATAAAAATAAAAATAAAAAGATGGTTGACGCGCTTCTGCGAGGGAATACCAATCAATTAGTCAGGGACTATTCCAGGATTGGTATCCGAGGTAATAGTGAATTACTTGGTTCGTTAATGTCTTCATTGTGTGTGTGAGTGTGTGTGTATATATATGCGTGGTGTATGGTATGTGTATGGGTAGTATTTGCTACAGTAGATCTAAAATATTCATGCTACATTTACTTTCTACGAAGGCCTTTTTAGTATGTTGTGATAATCAGTT
>QQSS02041773.1:0-18523 GCA_003687565.2 Craspedacusta sowerbii
GTCACGTTTGTCGATAGAGGCGGAGATCGAGTGCGAGCAGCACGAACCACTGTCGCAAAAGAACTGGTAGGCGATCTTAAGGCTGTCTCTTTGTTCATGTCAGCTCGTGGGAAAGAGAATTCGACGAGACGGATTCTACCAGGTGACACTTGCAGCTAGTGCCAAACTGTTACATCTGAAACAGCCACTGAACTCATGACCCTTTTGCAACAGGGCACATGTCGACAACGCATTTTAGTTTCAACCGAGATGTTGCCTTAGTTCCACGCATCTTCTTTGAACTTGGATTTCCCTGAACATCGGCCATCGCACGAACAAGACCAGGTGAAGTTTAGCTCTTCAGCCATGGACCAGCGATTGTGCCAGGATCAACCGTGCTCACTTGAGCAACGCTGAGAAAATTTTACAGCTCGTTTTCTTCAGAGTCTGCTTTATTCAAAAGCGCGTGATAGCCATGGCCACAGTGGTCCATCTTATCTCCTTCGTTTTGAATCAAAACTCCGTCGTAGTGATTTATCAGGTCACTTTCATCAGATTTACCACCGTTAAGCTTGCCGATCGTGCTGGGGGCATGCTCTGGTCACCTAATCTCAAGCGACGCGAAACAAGAATATTGTCAATTAGCTTGTCATCCAAGCCATTAAATTGAAATATAAAATTATTAATTCAAAATAAATGTTGAAACCATACAAAACAAAAACAAAAACAAGTCATTCAAGGTTTAAGAGAGCCCGATTTCTTAGGACGGTTTCCATCAAAAAAGACCTTTGCCAAAGTCATGCAACCAGGTTTTGCGAGGTTCTGATTATTTATTAAATAAAAAAGTTCTTATCTAACCGGAAAGGATTGCCGAAAGCAGGCCATAAGGTTTTATAAGGCTCTGATTTCTAAAATATAACCGTTACATCTCAAAGGACGGATTGAGTACCGTACGACCTTCCGTCGACTTATTGAAGCTTTTCTAGTACACTTCGACCGAAATCTTGTCGTACGGGCAGCGAGTATCGCAACAGACTCCTGATTTGTAGGTTACTTTTGGTGCGCAACAGATGCAGCATGGTGCTTCTTCTCTTGGGATAACCCAATTTCGACTACGCAAATCCCCCTTCCAATCTATCGACGGAGGCCCACAGTAGCAGCAGTTTAGGCGAATACATCGTGTATGCTCCATCCAGTTGTCCGCCACATACGCCTTTGGGCTAATCTTAATTTTACGCATGATGATCCGTATCATGACGCATTCATCTTCCGATAAGTCTGATAGTAGATTGATTTCTGGAATCCAGTAGTTTCCTATACAGCGATGCTGAAGGGCTTTGTCCAAGACATCAATCAAAAAGCTATAAATAAGATTCATACGTATTAATATCCCTGACCAAAGTTGAAACACATCGACAGAGATAATGCCCGACATTAGCAAACTCTTAAATAAACTCAAAACTAATAAATTAGTGTAAGTCTTTGAACGAGAAGGCATTCCGGAAATGGAAAGAAAGCTATTAGAAGTTAAAGGAGAACACCGTTTCGTCTGAATACAGAAGTTCCACATGCAGAACTAGTTTCCGAGGTTACAGCTGACGAAAGGAGAATATGAATCGGAGGAATGAACTTAACAAACACTAGATATGCGGCTAATGTCCGGCCGTGCGCAGAAAGCCTGAAATTTTCTATCGTGTCATAAGCCGAAGATGTTACAGGAGTTTGCTAAGCACCGCGCGCTGTGCAAGAGAATTGAGTTGTATGAGGCTGCAAGCACAAACCTAAGGTCCAGAGTAACTAAGAAGAAAGCACACAGCACGCTTTGTAAAGTTGACCCAGTGCGATGGTAGTAGGGATTACACCACAATGACAGGAGCCTCAATTCCACAGAATAAACATGGTGAGCCAGACAAAGCAGCCACAGACAGAGCAGATCCGTTCGAGCATAATCCGAAGGAAGTGAATCCAAGCTATGGTGCCATTTAGTCAATCCATCAAAAATAGCTCTTAGATGACCGTTGATACAAGGATGGTAAAACAAAGTCATTTTGGTTGGACACCTAAGAAAGGCTAGTTGGGAGCTATGACTTTAAGCACTACTGAATACGAAATTTCGAGGAAAAGTAGGTGGAGACAGAGAAGGCCAAAGATCAAGCATCCGGCCTTCTGGAATCGTTTAAGAGCCGTAAACCTAAGCTGCGTATGGACACTCTCTGTACCATGGAGGTCGGCACAAAGTAACGACGGTAAACTTGCCAAACTTACGTAAAAAATGGCTCAGCAACCATCGGTCCATCTTCCCAAAACGATGGCGGCGTTTCTTCCACGCAGCGGAACATTATGCATTTCAGTGCGAACGACGAAAGTTTAGGACCACACGCATTGATATGTCGCTTGACAACTGCCTTGAAGGCAAGATACGCCGTTCTCGCTGCTTCTGGAAGGACATCAGCTAACAGTAGCTCCGCCTGAGAGAAGGAATATCGCCATTCGAGACCTGGACTCTGGCCCCATGATGCATGTTCCGATTCCACTTGCTCTAAATACAAAAGCATCAAGTCAAAGTTGATCGCGCTTGGCACTTATGCCCAGAGAGTTAAATGAAAACCTAATTGCCGCGTGTCTTGGACCCGTAGGGTGCGTCGGGGGCAAGACCAATGGATGGGCGGAGGAAGGCAGCGCCAACGTAAAAGATAAAATCAATCCATCTCAAGCGTATGTCATCCGTTTTTACTGTCCTCGCACTCCACGCGTTCACAAATGTTTGCCAACGTAATTCGCCGACATTCCTAATAGGGGTAACGACGTGCGCAGACATTCCAGTGGGAGTAAACTGCTCCGCGCACAGACCAGACCATCCTAGAGGGATAAAAATTGCGTCATGGGTAAAGCGTATCCGAAGTATAAATTGGGCAAAAGGCTTATCAAAATTAGAAGGACGACAGAAAAAACTGCATGGACAACATCGCACGTGGTTTTAAGTTGTCTAACAATTTACATTACGCAGCAATTTTCCAGATTCAGAGCATGAAATGCTGGCATTTTATATAGGAAAGCAAATACTATCTCATATAGTAACTGCATGATAATGACTTTCTTCCAGACAAGAATAAGATTTTCTATCGCGAATATATATATATATGCGAGAAATTCTATCTGTTGTTGTATTGAAAAAATTCTCTTTTTTTTCAGAAAGGCAATCTTTGTAAGAACACATCCATACTTCAAATGTTTTCATCATTCGCGAAGGAGCTTATTCAAAAGCGGCGGCTGATCAATACAGTAAATTGCCACTCGACGGGAGTTCAATCCTTGAATCACATTATCGAAGTTAGCTTACAAACACTCACCAAGAGTAAGCTTAACCAGAGTTTCTGTAGACCTCTTTGGCACCACGTGACACTTTAAAGAATTAATCTTGCTGACGACTTCAGGCGAAGGCCAGTACTTTCTTCGTTCGCTAGAAAACCATCCTGCAAATCAGACGGATGTGCTTTAGGACCGGGAAATTAAGTTTCTGAGGAGAACAAGCATGCATCTTTAATTCTGTCTCTAGGCATAACCTATAATCTAGGCATAATCTATCTGCCTGCTTGTCTGCCAGTCTGCCTATCTGTCTGTCTGTATTTCTGTCCAGTTTTGTCAATGTCACGACTTTTTAATCCAGCAGCCATTCAACTAGCTAGTTACTCAGTTTGTCGATCATGCCGTTAGCCAGTCTTTTGTTGGTCAGTCATCGATTAATTCAATTATTGATTATTGTGCTTCCTTGTGTAGCCAGCTGGTTGCTAGTGCGCAAGACGGGCGTGACAACTTTCCTTAAGTGCTTAAATCTCAAAATCGTTCCAAATTTAACAGATGCTTGCTTGCTGTTGCGAGCGACTGATAGCTGAAATCTCGCTCTGAATTCTGCAAAAATGGGATCACAGGCTTGTACCGACACAGTAACCAATACGCTACGCAATTTAAAATTCGTTTTTCTTTTTTTACTGCTCACAGTGTCCGTAATTTAAATTCAACTCGGATTAAGTTACAGCGCGGGGTAATAAAAATGAGGACAAAAATTAAAAACGTTCACCCTACACAACATCTTCAACAACACGTCGTCGAAACAAGAACATGAAATTGGCCTCAAGATGTGCAGCATTGAGTTTCGAGTTAACTATTAGGAGAATATATAGCCTAAGGTCATTGAGATTTGTAGACAATACTACGGGAAAAGACGCAAACCTGCTGCCTTCCTGGGCCAGAACGAGCAATGGATACCCAACGTAAAGTCTGCTTCGAATATAGAAATAGGTGCATCATCGGAAATGGATCCTCCACAACACTTTGTTCTGCTTCTTCCCCAAGCTTTAAACTTCAAAGCAGGTCCAACCTGCTCGGCGAGAATCGACGGGTCCTTAATATTCGACGCGTCTTGATGGGCCATGGCCTCGTACCTGGCGACTTGAGCGACCTTCGGGGAGCCCTCGATAGCTGAACTTACCAGCTTCATCACATTCGTGGAGGACAGGAAGCTGCAGCCCTCGTTCATGAAGTGCCGGCGCAGACACAATTTCTCCCACTGCTGCAGATACTTGTCTTCGAGCTTCAGCCAGAGATATCCGGAAGGAGTTTCGGGGGATTTCTGAGGGTCTTCAACCGCGGAAAAGACAACGGTCTTATCCGCACCTGACTCGTTATAGTCTCCTGCATTATAAGTAGATACCGGTAAGAGATATATGTTAAGTATATTTACATCTACATGACATACGTACATAGGCACAAACTTTTCTGCCTCTTCACAGTTTCCTACACTATAAGTGGATATTGGAAAGAGGTAGATGTTAAGTACGTATTTACATCTACATGACATACGTAAACAGGCGCATTCCACAAGGACTTTCAGTCGCCTGACTACACCTAGACAATATCAGGATTAAGTCGTCGGCTAACGAGACTGTGCTGACAGAATTAAGTTAATCCGCTCTGTTTGAAATCGGACCTACTATCCGTGGACCAGGATAAACAATCTTTTTCTATTATGGAGGTTGGGGTTGGGGGTCCTGTTGTTGACTACGGAGGACCATAGTTGTAGCCGACATAGCTGTCAAAAGATAACGAAGATTTCAGAACAAATAATACACAATCAAAACATTATTATTTTAAAAAGATCACACAAAAAGCTTGTAAAACGTTGCTAATCCCAGGCGTCTCTGTGCTTGATGGTGACTTGTCGCTCGCAAGTAATCAACTACTCCATGCGAAACTAGTTTAGAATCCATGCGCTTCCTTCGACTGCGTTGTCACTGCAATACGCTTTAATACACTGCCAGTTTCTACACGTTTTGAATGTCTTTCACGACAATTGCTTGCTAACCCTTCTCAATGAATTTGCTGGAAAGCCTCAGCAAAAGTAGTTGCTTACTGTTTAAAATTCTTTATGCTTGGTCTTTAGGATAAACTATTTAAATAGTGTCACAAATAGAATAAAACTATTTCAATAGTATCTAAACATTACCCACTACTTATCTAGTACCCAACATTGATGACTACGACATTGAAGGATCCCTTCCTTCAAAAACGAGCAGGCTAGCTGAGGTAACTGTCATGTATACATAGGTATATATGTATATATGTATGTATATATGTATATATGTGTATATTTTAAGCTTCAGATTTCAATTCCTCTGAAACAGGGAAGAGGAAAGGAAGAAGATTTCCCGACATACCAACTGTGACAGCGTCAGGTATCAGCATGAGGTCGTAGTCTGACGCCAGGACTGCCGTAGACGGCATCCGCTTACCGAATCGCTCACGCAGGCTTCCTGTAGGCAGCACGCTAAAGAAGAAGTCCGGCAGTGCTTGGTTGAGCGTTTCCAGGACGGCAACAATCAGCCTGTTCGTGATGACGCTTTGAACAAACTCCTGATTGAGAAGGGAAAATTTCATATTTTTCATCGGCCTTGGACTCTTCCAACAAGAAAAAACGTGCAGCAGAGTAAGTAAGTTACTAAGTGAAGCCATTAAAGCTCAGTAACATCTACAAAGTTACTTGTGAAACCGATTATGTATTCGTGGTAAACGTAATATACACAAACACTCACATATAAGCAGACAAGCTTGCACACACATACACACGCACGCAAACAAATACACACACACACGCACACGCTCTGTGACTTGGGGAGCATGAACGGCCACTTTAGAGTCTTGGGTTTTGCATGTCTAAATCTTACCATTCGCATAACGCAAAAAGTTTTTATGTGTATGTATCTCCGCCTGATAATATGAGATTCAACAAACGGACGCCATGATGCTATCGTATATGCGATATTGTGGGTTTCAAGCTCCTCAATTCATGTTCATGGTCTACGAGGCACGTCCGCCATGTGTTGTTGTACCATCTTGTTGTCACTTCAGTCTTAACTCAACATCGCTGAGCGCCTGCTGTTTGCTAACCACCTTCTCTGGGTAGGTGCACCTACGTTATAACGTCATAAGAATGCCTGCTTAGGTGCTGCATAGAAGACGCGATCACAAAGAGCTCACGAACGGGAAGAGATCAACTATCTACCCCGAAAAGGAGTTGATCTCATGAAAGGCGTTCTTGCTGCAGTGCAATCGCAAAAAGATTGAGCATGGAGAGTGATGGAAATATATCGAGAAGGGCGTGCCGGGTTGCCTTTCACGCTGCATGGCCATATATGTGATGAAATACACGTATGGAAAGTTAAAAGATGAAAAATGTTCGAATTTGTCTGCACTGCGCCAGAGAATGCGCATCAGAGTTTGGATTTTTATCTCCGGTCCCACACAACTTCAGAAATACTACGTCTCGAGCCATCAGCATCTTGCCATTCGTAAGTAATTAGCTGACTTAGAAGGCGCGCACATAAATAATACATAGTACTAGTATACAACTTGGTCATATTAATCATAGATGTAAGCATTCGGATGTAGTACTGTACTAGCGCGATCTCCGAAGAGCAGTAATATGCATGAACATTAGCAGGTGACATTACCTGATACGTGGAAGGACGGAATTACTGTATTAGCGCATAAAAGGGGCCCCGCAAACGACCCAGAAAATTTCAGGTCTATCACACTAGGACCAGCGCTTTCGAAAAGGTATACCTTCATTATACGCAATAATTTATACACCTTTGTGAAGGAAAACAACTATAGTGAGAGCAATAAAAACTTAATGAACTCGTGAGTACCTTCGGGTAAGGTGGAGGGTCCTCCTCATAGCGAGAGATGGCTTCCACCATGTCCATCTTCGAGACGCAGTCCAATCGTATGCAACAGCAGCGATAGAAGCGTCTCACTGCAAACATGAACGAGTCTCTGCCTCGCCTACTACAGGCGCACCAACACGAGACGAAGCACGCCATTAGCAGGACGAAGCCAGCGCTGGATAGGCCGGCAATCAATGCTATGAAATCTCCATCCGAGCTATAGCCGTAGCTTTGTGAGATTGTTTCGGGACCATAGTTAACAACTTCGCCCTGCATTACTGATACTTAGAATTTTACGGAGGAAAGTGCAGATTACTGACGTCACTTCAGAACACGTGCAAGGGAATCAGGCAAAAATGAAATCATGAAAAACACACAGTGATGATGAGAAAAAACCGTGCTCAGCCCCTATCGCGCTCATTTTGAGGATCAGCTACTCGCTGAGAATTCAAAATAATGCAACAAGATCAAATGCGTGACTTGACTAAACTTACGGTGGTACTAAATGTCGTCCATAGATCCTACATAGTCAAGGATCGTGGATGGTTGCCAGCCTGAGCAACGAATGTTTTTATATTAGTGTTTACTGTTAGTAATGTTAGTTATTAAACGTTTTCGAGGAGAGCAACAAACAAACCTTTCACAGTGGATAATCCTTGTGCAAGTAAATTTTTTTGAGTCCTATTCGAGCTTCGACAGTATCTCCCGAGCTGAACGAGCAACAGGGAGAGCCTCCGCGTGGGGCAGGCAGGTGAGATTGTGGCAGATTTGTGTGCCAACCCAGGTTAGCAAACCTTGCTTACGAACACCTGGCCAACTCCAGAGCGGAGACGTCGTCTGCTGGGATAGTCGTCAAACAAAGACTGCATCCTGGCACAGTGTATATTGCGGTAGCTGCAAGCGTGCACCCGTCGCCCGAGGAAAACTTTCTGAGCACCTAGTTAGCTGTTCAGATCCTAAAGAGGCTCATCCAACCACTTCCGCCATTAGCTGACATTGGCGATTGATCGACTGGGCACCACCCACAACAACCCCCCATGCTTTTCATTAAGTTTCAAGGCAACTGATAAAGGAATCATTGAATGGACTACTTGCTGTTCGTTTGGACACAAGTGAATGCCTTTGTTTAGACAGAAATTTCTGGCTGGGAGTGTTGGCTGGTTCGGGCGAAACTGATAAATGCGCTTGCAAGGTCTTGACATTTGAAAAGGCTGTACTTCCAGAGCCAACGCCTAGCGCATGTCATAATTTACGCAGTAAGCGTTTTCGAGGTGGATGGGACGTCGAGATGCGATTTTAGCGTTATCGCCATGACGAACAATCGTAGCGTATTTAAGTTATAATCCATGTTTGTCCGAAACAAAAGATGATTTAGAGTTTAAGCGTTGCGCCTAAAACAATTATAATGTGTGCGCCTGGTATATACGAAGCTTTCCAATCTTGTCATTAAAAAAAACTACGACCCATGGGATTCGTATCTGAAGTTTTAATCATTTACCAAATCTTCAGCTAGAGACTCCGCGATAGATCGACAGAGAAACGACCTATCAGAATAGCACACAGTTATTAGGAACATATTACTGGATAATGGTGAAATATGAAAGTCGCTGCTGAGTAGAGCAACATGAAAATTACTGAAGCTGAAGAAAAGTAAACTATGACAAAGTACTATAGAATGGAGAAATATGAAATTAAGAAGCATTTGAGATTTCTAAGAATTAAGGAGAAACGCTTTTCGCGTCTGTTAATTGCAAACGACTTCAGTTAGGACTTCGGATGTCTTGGCACACAAATACCAGCAGATAATCTAAGAAATTATTTACTGTTAAAAAGCCAACTCTGCCAATCCTCCTTGCAACCCATACGTCAAAACAGCCGGATGCCTATGAAACAATGCTCCAATAATCCACTGCAAAACTTTATCTTATATACATGTTCACTGTAAATCCTTAGTTTGCACGAAGCAATAAAGAAAGCGAGTTTAGTCCAGCCATAGCATCTGTTTCACAGAAGCTTTTCCAACCACTCAATACTGCAAGCACTCGGTTCATGGAATCCTTCAGACGCTTTCCACCTGTTCCGACATGGATTGATGGAAATAACAATTGAACTTTCTTGTAGCTTTGACCTTCAAGTTCAACTATTTTGTGCTATTCCTGGAAACTGGTGACTCGCGCGGCGCTCGATTAAAGGAAATAAAAATGGCGTCCACATGTTTTCCCTTTCTTCTTACAAGATGGTCGCGTCGCATGGGCTCGGATAGAAGAATTCTAAACTCATTTTAACTAACGAGGAGGGAGTCACCTTATGATTAATTTATGAGCCATATGCTTGCACCCACCTTTTTTGGCGAATTTAATTAGATAGCCTGACGCTCTAAGTCGACGCAACTGCCTTGATTAAGGTCTTTACCATATTTCTTGTCTTTAATCCAGAACCCCATTGCGCCATTTTAATCACTGAAGCAGGATTGGGTCAATGTTTATCAAACATTTCAATCAAGCTATGTCGACAGAATTATACCCCTTCGCCTGTGTCTAAGGCCAGCACTTATATCCATTGTTTAAGGAATCTTGTATTGGACGATGTTTGGCTACTGTTTCAGGCAAGCTGTAATTCTAGTAAGCAATGGAATTATGAGTTTGCCAGGTCACAGAAACCTAGTTGGAAAAACCGGCGGTGTCCTTCAAGAAGGGGGAAGCGATACTTTGCCGAAATCAGTACGGTTAAGCCATTTCATGTAAACAGAACGGGTTTTGAAACTTTGAGTGTGAGTGCGAGTGTTTGTATGAGTGTATGTGAGTGTGTGGTGTGTGCGACTGTGAGTATGTCATCAGGCATTCGTGTGAATGCGACTGTGTCACCTGTAGGTATAAAAAGCAACCACATGTTACCACAATCTTAATTTAATTTTGTGATAACCATTGACACTGAGCGCTTGTCTTTGTGCTTGTGCGTTTGTGTTTATGTGTGACTTAAGGTCAAAGGCAGCAACAAACGAAGTATACACTTATCAACTCTTGTGATATATACAAGTATTGCATAAATCTTCACGCAAGCATTAATGTACGATGAAAACTTGCCATGCTGTATAAGATAGTTCGAAAGGAACCAAAGCGTGTTTGCCCAAGGACCCCAAAGCATTCTCTGAGAAGTAGCGACCACGTATTTCGAACTGCATTAGCATTCGAAAGTAATTCGAAATTTTAAAATAAAAGTTTAAAATTCACAAACCCTGCAAATCGGTCACCTTGACAACATCCAACCCGTTGCCGGAAATTTAACGATCTTCAGGGGACGGTTGGGGATAATGAGTTTTAATATCTTGCCGCATTGAATTTTGTGCCCACACGTGTCGGAAGCCTTGTTCTTTTCTTGCACCAAGATTGAAGTAGGCTTTCTAAAGAAGATGCTTGTCATATTCCATATTACATCATCCAGAAGTTACACCGCGCTACACGGGCAGTTACTCCCATCTACCAGTATGCATGTATGTTACGACCGTTTTTCTCTCTCACCCTTACAAGATTTCGCACTCGTTCAGTCGCACCGGCTTCACTTCCATTCAGATGTGAAGGAGGATTACTAATGCATTTCGGTTGCCCTGGGCAGCCCCCATGTGCTGGTTGCTTTGATAAGCTGGCGGATTATGTTGATACGCCGCATCATTGCCTTTGCAGGCATGTCCAGACGGCATCTTTATTGACGAAATTTCAAAGTACTCTGCACTCACACACACAAGCACGAAAAATAATAATAATAATAATAATGACCTTATTATGAAGCTTGCGTCATCCTTCAGCCCAGTTATAGTCATACCAAGATAAAATTCCAGGTCAACATGTAAGTTTCGATGACCAGTCAGTACGCAAAAGTAGCTCATAATACTCAAAACGCCGCATCGACAAAAAAGTCTGGCCTGGCTTCTTGCTTATCAATTTAGCGTCTCATTCAAACGTTGACCATGAGTCATCAACGTTACTTCCTACTGAAGTAAAGCGTTTTTTATTTGTTGGCATTTTTGAAACTCCCAGAAATGACTGGCATTAATAGTGAGATCGATACATCTATCTACTCATTCTGCGGCATAAAAAAATCCCTCAAGTCCTGCAGTACTCCCGTAATTCAATCTATAGCTATTGAAACGTGCGACATGATTTATATGCTTCCAGTCCAGAAATGAATCCGAAGCAATATGAACCGAAGATGTAAAAACAGGATAAGCATTATCAGCAGTGCTATCTGCAAACATAACTTTCATCTAAAACAGAAAAACAAGGATCAGTACACTAGCGTCTACCCTACAGTCATGAGACGCTTGCAAGCGTTTGTAAATATGCGAGGACTTATCTCTTTCCAAGTGCTCATCAATCCGAATTTTAATATCTCTGCAGGATTCTCCAATGTAGCAGGCATTACCGCCAGCACAAACAAATATAGGAATTAGGAACCCATATAAGAAATTGATTCTAAATACGCGATCGACTAGGGTCCTTATCAAGGCAATTCTACATGAAATGGAGCAGAAGCTAATAAAGTTAGTGAGTAGCCCAGCAAATGACGGTTTACAGTAAATAGAGGTGGTGAAACAATCGCCATTTATTCCCATCTACTAAAACATCAAGAAACGGCAGCTTCCGATCTTTCTCGTATTCTACCGTGGCCGTAATGCTAGGGTGTCTGCCGTTCAGGTAAACTAAGAAAATGCTCAATATCACTCAATGATTTCAACCAACAGAACATGTCATCTACATGCCTCCGATAGAAACACGGTTTAGAACCCGAATAAACGGACAGCCATTCTCTTTCTTTTGTTCCCATGAAGAGATTCGCCAATACGGGTCCAAGAGGGGACCCCATGGCCACGCCATCGATTTGGTCGTATATGTTAACATCAAATAAGAAATGAGTTTTGGCAGTGGCGAATAAAAACAATTTGCGAAGTTGACCGTAGCAATTGCAAATTTCGGGTTATTTTCTAGAATAAGATTAACAGCCATGTCTATGGTTTCACGTAAAGAGATATTAATAAACAGACTGCATACGTCGAACAAACCACTATCTTTCCTGTCGATCTTGCCTATTTGATATCATTTGCAAATGTGAAGGAATCACGCGTAGAGTGCTCATAGGGAATGTGAGGTGAAAGAAGGCCTGAGAGGAATCTAGTAAGTTCATAGTTATATGTAGAAGCAAGAAGATATAATAGGACGAAGAGATAGGATAGATGTAAAAGGGTTATGAAGTTTAGGCAGACCATTAATGCACGCAGGCTGCGACCCGTGGGGATAAACATTCATATACACCAAATCATCCTTAAAAAATGTTACACCTTTTAGTTGGCGCAAGGACCTTGGAAAAGACTGCTCACTTCTTATAGTTGGGTCACTCTCGGGCCGTTTGAATTTCGAGGAATTGTTCAGAATTTTATCAAATCCTTCACATAGTCCACTCGGCTCATTCGTACCACGCCGTTTCACTTATCAGCGCCTGTGGTAGCAATTTCAAAGTTCCTTCTTAGGCGTTTAAGAATTCCGTGCTTTCTACGCGTGCTTGAGAATGGTTTGTTGCCAAGCACGTAGTTATTGACGAGGTGGGAGAGATGAGCCCTGACTTCTCCAACTGTTGCAGGCTCTTTAAGATGTCCACATATATAGCGACTCAAGTTTTAGAAATTAGTGAAAACAACGGATTTCGAGTTTTTGCCAGATGGATAGCGTGGTAAATCTAATACTTAAGAAATCTCGGCTCTATCCACTGTGAGTTCATATCGTAATAAGTTCGTTATCACTTCCTCTGGAGCTTGCAGAAGGGATTTGTTCCCTGTAAGTTTAACTAATTTCTTAAAATGTATTTGTTGGAAAGATTCTTCACTCATTTCACGCGTCACTCCCTTTACGTGTCACTCTAGCTCGTGTGTCAAGTTTCATTATTTGATTTGGACGCATTAAATTGTGACGTTCAAGCTGAAGATAGAAGTTATGTCTAGAATGTTCACCCCTGTTGATAATTGCTATTAATGCAAGCCTAACAGCTCCGTAGGGCCAGCATAGATTAACTTTGCCTCCTATGTTTGTAACGCAATCCGAGAAAAGTATCACAGCGGACGTTGCAAATAGCCTAATCGTAACTCGGTACAGCAACACGAAGCACACACATATGGTGGGGTGAGCCTTCGGCTAAGAGTTTGCCGAATGAAGACGCTAAATACAGCAAGAAAAAACAAATGTCGACGACTAAGCATAAAATCTTTAAAGAAATTTTAAGATCCCATTCATTACATCAAACAAATTATGCTAATGCTGCTTTCAATGTATATAATAAACTGCAAATTTCGTCAATGGGCATAGGTAAATCGAATGGCCAAACTTGCAAAATGTCTAGCAGTCGTAGAACTCCCATACATTACAGGAGTCACGCATGCTTTTGCCCATGTGATATTCCAACTGGTGCCATATTCCAACAAGCTACCATGGTGTTGCTTTAACTTCTGCCCAGGCATTGCTTCACCTTTTCTTCAGGTGTTATTTCAGACTCAACTAAAAAGGAAAGTCAGCATTGGTCATTTGTTGATGGAATTATTGATTAGCCTGCAGCTGTGGCTGTAACAAAGATGAATATTGCCAATTAATGTGCTGACTTGCTATCAATGGCACATGTTGCTATGCTCGACTTTCCTACAAGTATAAAGCCAGCAATATCAAGGGCTGGGATGGTATGTAGGTCTGAACCGACCTCACATATGCCGACTGATCTAGCCACAAGCCTGCTTTGATCTACTTACACGCAACTTAAGTTCTACAGCAATATTAAAGATCACATGCAGGCACTCAAAGCAAAGAAGCGTGATAAAAAACAAACGAAGCTGCATTCAGAGAGTTGCACAAACAAAGCTGCAAGGTGGAGGGCGCAAACAAATCTTGCATCCGCACTTGGGTATCCTCGTCTGTAGTTGGGACTCCTTGTCTGTAAACAATGTGTGTCTAACGTTTGGAAAATCGTGAACGCACGCACACCTTATAATCTGTTACATAAGACCAACAGGAGATGTAATTGAAATGCTCATAATATCCAGATGCTGTTGCAGTGAAGTTTGCAGTGAGCAATGGCTAATTGTTCCTTCACATATCCCTCAATGTTTACAGGTCACTCTCATTGCAAATAGCTTGTGATGCCGCAAAGTACTGCATCGTACTCTGTTGTGGATTCCTAAGCGTGTCATTAAAATAGCTATCTTCCGAAGGTAGCATAGCAAATCAAAGATATTGATAACTATTACAACGTTACAGAAATACAAATACAAAGCTGTAATTAGACATCTGTAAGATTGCCTATTTTTTGCATCAAACTTGCCAAACCTTAAATGCAATCTGTGGAGCCTGCGAAACTACTCTTCAGTTCCAATAATGATGAAGTCTCCAACTATTGCTACTAATCGAATAACCAAAATTCATCAACAGAGAATAGGACTAATCTCATTGCCCAGGAGTTACGCTTGAAAATACTATAAGTTATACGACTAAACAATATTCACTCAAATTAACCAAAGTACTAAAAGTCATCAGACTTACCAAACTACTTATCCACGTAATTCATCTGAACTCTCCAGAGCCCTCTTCAAGCCAATGTTGCTCCAGGCAGGGTCAAAGTTACTCGTTCTTTCTGAATAAATATGTTTAAGTTCATCTTGAAAAATGTACAAAAATCTTTGCCAGTACAACGTGGTCTCTCTACTTTGTTTGGGATTGATTTCCCAGTCTGGAACGCACTTCTTGTAGTCCTTATGAAAGTGCCGAGTTTCGTCGCACGTGTCCTCCGGCTAAGTCCCAATGTTGTATACAAAAAAAAAATCCATCGAATCCAGTTTTCCATTATCCTACTACCTAATAGTCCAAACACAGCCACATAGAAATAGGTGCTTGTGAGTAGCTCCACATGCACATCTACATTATAGGAAAGGTCAAAAACATCAAAATATATTAACATGGATCTTTTGTTTATTGCTACAGTAAGAAAAAATATCTAGGCATAACTCTATTCTTTTGGGCATTGCCTGGGACATCTTTCTAATTATCATTTTTAGCATGCATTACAAAGGCATACCCGATTCTTTAATGAAGAAAATTTCTTGGTCCTCAATGATGAGTGATTCAAGAAATCCAAATATAAGATCAATTAAGTGATGGAGTAACAAGCCTACTCGGAAGACACGTACAATTGTCACGTGCGAGAAGATTTTACAAAGTGGCAACGGGCTTCGTTAATTGCGCTTTCACGTGGTTGATGAACCAGGGGGATAAATTGATCATGAAGAAACGCGAGACGAAATGAATAAAACGAAAATGAAGCGAAATGGAAAGTAGCTATTAAAAGCATCAGTACAATGACGTCTTATAAAATGTCCTATGGTATTTTACATGGCAGTCAAAGTTTTTAAGCAGGCGGCTGGGTGGATGAACTTTAAAAAAGGGGTCCTGCGCTACCCAGAACTGCCGGTCTGAGATATTTCCAACCTTGCTAATCACAGAGCAGCTAACATTCTGAAAATAATAAGTATGTGCTATACTGAAAAGAGTTACGGGCTTCAAAATACAGACTTGAAAAGCCTGCGAGACATGATTCCAAATTTGTTGCCATCATGCTCCATTCTCTTGTACAACATTTTCACGATCCCGCCTCATTGCTAATCGGAAGCATTGGCCGTAGGTCGTGCCCCCCGCTTTTGGTCATTTATCATAATCTTTCTGACGATTTTGTACAAGTAGCTTAGTTCATTTCCGAAGCAAATTCCGAGGCCGATTCCGAAGAAAGTTCGTGCACTCGCAGAGGAACTTGAAAGCTATTGAATTCCTTCACGGTAGCGGATTAGACTTCATTAGAAACAAGGATGTTACGTCATCACTGGGTTCATTAAAAATAAATGCGGAAAACGTAAAAAGCGAATGAAATAAGTATACTGCGAAAAGACTTTGTCAAAAGGTGGAACTGGCTAAACAGTGTGCATCTTTTGAGACTCACGCACACACCGAACGCAAAGACGCTTCATCCATGGGGACTTTCAGCCACTGCAGAGAGAATAGCAACCCTTCACTATCGTTATTTGATGCATATTTCGAGAGCTAGTTAATTAAGTTGTGCGTAAGTGGCTGTTCCCGCTCTTAATGAGTATACCATTTTTTCCCTGTTGAAAGTTTTTGCGGAGCATTCTTATCTGTTTTACGAGAGCAAATTTTTGTTTTTTTGCTGAACAAAGTCGCGGGAATAGGCAATTGGCCTTACATTCTGCAGTGGAACAGGCCTTCTCTGTACAAACTCATCTTCGCACCATTAAACGATCTTTTTCTACAACGAATCCGATTTCTTCAGTCGCCCCATAAGTGCGTATAAAACTAGTATCTCGGAGAAGTAAAAACCAGCATATCAAAAGAACGTATAAACGTTTCTTCGAAACGTGGTTAAGACGTCTGGGTAATACACATATCAAATACGTATTTTTTACGTCTCCATCTAAAAGAAACTGAAAAAAAAAAAGCATTTGAAAGATCTCAGAACATATCTTACCGGTTGGGGAGCAAGTTTTGTCTTCATGAACTCATTTAAGACTCAATCGAAAAAAGTCCTAGGATATTGCATACCAGAAAAAACGTCCCAAAGGTGGTCAATTTTCCGAGTCCGAGTTTTAATTGTATGCTCGATGCAGCATTGTTTTAAGTAAGCATTTCTTCTATTTAACGTCTTCTATGAAACCTGCAAGCTCAAGGTCTCGTGCAATAGTGCACAACAGGGCTCCAGAGGTGACTCCAACGCAGCTGCTTGGCTAGTTAAGCCTCCATCCAAAGTTCTCTGATGAGTCCTTTGCCTGGGACGAAACGGTCGTAATGCCAGCCATTGGAATCGCACGAGGATAAATGCAAATGATTCAATACAAACGTAAGGACAACCTTTGGAGGGGGGGGTAATTGGGAACTTTGGGACGCCGTTTGTAGCAGAGTAGAATGCAACGACGTTGTTTCAATAAACTGTTTTATTCAGCCGTATATATGAATGCTTGCGATCAGTAAATAGTATTCTTTTCATGCTAAAATTACGCATGAAACATACTTGCTTTGAAATAAGTGTGCAGATTAACCGCATTTCAAACCAAAGGTTAAATTTGCGGGTTATAAAATTTCGTAATCAAAGTGCACTTGGGAATGAATGGCGACACATTCGAAAGGCCTCGAGGGCCAAAACAGAAACTTGAAAAGGTAAAACCTATTTAAAATGCATTTTTCAATTTTTGATGAAGGTAGTACATTCTAGAAACGTGTTGGCTAGACAGTCATTCATTTTCTTGAAGCGAATTCGTTTTGCGGTTGCTAAGTAGTTGGAATCACAATCAAAATTTCCAATTACATTGGTGAGGGAGTCAGGGATATTCAGACCTTGAAATATTTATAATTGCAGCATTAATCCACTGCAAGAAAAAAAACTAGTGAGTATTTTACTAAACACAGCTACTGGAAGGAATGGACGTGAAGGTCTTGAATGTGTGAGTTGCTTCCATTTTTTCATCTGTGAGCCAAATAAATTTCTTAAAGCGTTTACGTTTTATTTTAATATCACTGATGCTTTAAAAGCCACGTAACTCAGTTATGACGACAAATTGCTAATAAGCTGTGAAATAGGCGTCTCGTCCAAGTATCACAAAAACTGGTGATCATACAGAATATAAAGTTCCTTTATTAGCAATATCCTTATCAATCTACGTTACATTAAGTTATTCAAGCTAGATACTATGATTTTTGTACCTTTTTCAGAAAAATGTTTCAGTGTTCTTAGGTTTCGAGCACTACTTAAATGCCGTGACGTCGCTACGGCGTGCAGCAGTGCCTACCACTATATGTGACAAGCGACGTAGCAAATGACGCTTTCACACTATGCATTTGTGGACTTGCTTCGCTTTGCTTCACCCTAGAGGCAAAGTGTCATAGTTCCTAGTTGTTCATTATCACCTCAAAGGCACTTAATATATACATATATATATATATATATATACAATCTTAGTAAGAGCCAGTGGTTTTAAACTAAATTTTCTTCACAAATTAAAGTTTCAACGAAATGAAGTTGCAGCAGTCGCCATGCACTTTGCGCGTGTTACTGCTAGCGCCATAAAATTCAAATAAACTAGTGTACAATGCCATATAATAGACGGGTGATTTTATCCCACATACAGAGTCCTAGCCTTGCGACGCTCGGCCAAGCGACTCGTCAGAGAACTTTGGTTGGAGTCTTAACTGGCCAAGCAACTGCTTGGAGTCCCATTAAGAACTCGAAACCCC